>LPNX011191469.1:445958-506323 GCA_001517045.1 Pseudotsuga menziesii | reverse complement strand
ACTTCCTACCAGTTGTCGATACTTGGTCGCATCTTCAAATTCTTTTCCTTCGCTTGATGTGAGCTTCATTTTATGTTCCATTGGAGTAGATATAGGATTGCATTCTATCATGCAAAATTTGTTTAGTAGTTCTCCAACATATTTTTTCTAAGATAGGAATATGTACTTAGGATGTTGAGTGACTTCAATTCCTAAGTAATAGTGGAGATGTCCCATATCTGTCATTTCAAAGATCTTTTTCAAATCTTTCTTTATGGATGATATATAGCTCTCATTGTTCCCTGTCATCAAAAGATCATCTACATACACCACAAGATACACAACAGATCTTCCAACTTTCTTTATAAACAGTGTTGCATCATCAAGATCAAAATGTTTGAAATTTAGCTTCAAAAGATGCTCGCTTAGCTTTTCATACCATGTGCGAGGCGCTTGTTTTAGGACATACAAGGATTTGACAAGCTTGCATACCTTTTGTTCTTTTCCTTTCACAACAAAGCCTTCTGGCTGAGACATGAAGACATTCTCTTTCAAGTCTCCATTCAAGAAAGCAGTCTTCACATCCATTTGATGAACTTTCCACCCTTTCTGAGCAGCTAAAGAGAGTAAGGTACGGATGGTAGCCCATTTTGCTGTAGGAGAAAATGTTTCTTCATAGTCAATTCCTTCTTTCTGTGCATAGCCTTTTGCTACAAGCCTCGCTTTGTGCTTGTCAAGTGAGCTATCTGATCTGTATTTGTTCTTGTACACCCACTTGCAGCCAATTGGTTTGTTTCCAACTGGAGGGTCAACCATCTTCCAAGTTCCATTCTTTATGAGTGCATCATACTCATTATGCATAGCTTCTTTCCAATCAACTCGAGTAGAAGCTTCTTCAAAGGAAGTTGGTTCAAAGTTAGCAGATAAATTAAATTCACAATCAAATGATACATCCATGTCATCACCTGAATTATCTGCTCCTCCTCCATCTTCATGTCTTTTCGAACTTCTCGTTCCCGTCTTTCCAACTTCATCTAGATGGACACTTTCAAGTGTCTTTGTGGCCCATTTAGGAATCTTCCGTGATGGTCCTGGTTGATCAGCTGGTGGTGCTTCATCATTGATTGAGAGTCTTTCAGTTCTCTCAATCACATCATCCAGTTGAACCTCTTGTTCAAGTGAAGTAGCAGGAACTTCTTCATGCGAGGGAGTTGGTGCTTCATATGGAAATTCCAAAGGTTGATCCAGAATAGGAATCCCCCCTTCAAGGTTTGGAATTTCATATTCATTTTCAGAATATGTCTTTGGATGAGGATAACTTTCCAAATGATCAAGCTGTCTCTCAATGGACTGGTCACTTTTATTAGTTTCAAGAAAAATGACATCTCTGGAAATAACAAATTTCTTGTTTACCTCATCATATAGACGGTATTCTTTGGTGTATTCTTCATACCCCAGGAAAATACATTTTTTGCTTCGAGCACCAAGCTTGTTTCTTTGCTCCTTTGGAATCAAGGCATAACATGTGGAACCCAAAACTCTGAGATGCCTGACTAAAGGGAGATGGCCAAACCACATTTCATGTGGAGTCTTGTTATCAAGAGCATTTGAGGGACTTCTATTTCTCAAATAAGCTGCACATTTTACTGCATCACCCCAAAACATTAGTTTTACATTTTTGAAAAACATCATTGAGCGAACCATATTCATTATGGTTCTATTCATTCTTTCTGCTACACCATTTTGTTGAGGATTGTAGGCAACTGTAGTCTGATGTGCAATTCCATGTTGGCAAAGATAATATTCAAAAGCATTTGAAGTGTATTCTTTCCCATTATCAGTACGAAGTGTACCAATTTTTTATTGTGCTTGTTTTTCTATCAATGCATGAAAGTCTTTAAATGTTTGAAATGCTTCTGATTTTGTCTTTAAACATACTTAAATCCAGCACATTCTTGAGTAGTCATCAACAAATGTTATAAAATATTTATTCCCATTTGCTGAAGGAGTTGGCATTGGGCCACACAAATCAGAATGCACTAACTCTAATTTCCTACTTGCTCTGAAATTAGATTCATGGAATGGCAGCTTACTATGTTTCTCTAATATACATGCATCACATTTATTCTTCTCTTTGGGAATGGTGGGCAAACCAAATACACCATTCTTTCTCAACAAACGAAGACTGTTATAATTTAGATGACCAAATCTTGGATGCCACAATGAGCTAGATGACATATTACCTTCTCCATGCTGAGAGAGGTAGGCATAGTTTTGAAATCTTGCAGATGAACCCTTGAGCTTCAGCAGCTTTCCATCTTCATATCCAGTCATGATGACTTGGTTGTCAGAGGACTTTCTTATTTCAACGATTCCATCAAACATGTGGATGGAATGGCCTTGCTGTCGAATCTCCACCATGGACAGCAGGCTTCTCTGCAACTCTGGAAGATAGAGAACGTTCTTCAACAAGAAATCAGGGAATCCAGGCATCTTCAGTCGAATGGTGCCCATTCCCTTTGGTTTAATACTTCACTTATTTGCAAAGTAAACTATGCCATTTATTGTTTCATTAAGTTCTTCAAAACAATATTTTCTAAATGTCATGTGTGATGTTGCACCAGTATCAAGCAGCCAACAATATTTGTAAGATGAAAGTGAAGTCAATTCATTTATACCAAGATTACAATGTGCAACAATACAATGAGCAGAATCAGAAGATTTACTAGCATCTTGGTTTTTATTGTCATCTTTCTTCTGGTTATGCTTGTCTTTGATGGAGTCCCATGAAGCCCAACACTGATCTGATGTGTGACCAGTCTTTCCACAATGCTTGCACTGCAAATTTGATCTTTTGTTTCTGCCCCCTCTGCCTCTGAAGTTTCTTCTTCCTCGTCCTCTCTTGCTGCAATCTCCCTTGGAAGGGTCTTTGGACTGATTCTTTGTTTTCTGAACAAAGTCAAGGGATTCTTCGACAAGCTCGCTTGATTTCTTGATCTTTCTAGACCATTTTGGATATGTTTCCTTGCCAGTGAGGACATCACCAACAATAGATGCTATAGATTGCATCTTTTACAACTATTAGTGTAATTTACAAGAATGAACTTGATATGACAAAGAGAAATAGAAAAAATAATAACCTTGCAGGTCTATAGTCTCTGCCAAGGTGATTTACAATCTTAATATCTCAACTTCAAGTTTTAAAAATGATACAATGACAGAGAAAATATTACAACCAACAGCCAACAATTATCTTAGCTCTTTGCAGATTTCAAAATCCAAAACTTTATGCAGTCAACATGATGGGAAGTCTCAGCAATCTCCTTTCACGAGATCCACGCAGTCTTCACGATCAATTGTAGGTCGCAGCAGTATATGGAGGAGATTGCAGTCTCAAAAAGCATATATAGTCAACGCATATATTAAGCTCGCAGCATATATAGATTCAATATATACTCAGCTCATACAATAGACTCACTCTCCACGCAGCATATATACAACTCTCCACACAGTAAGCTCCACACATGCAGCTCTACTCAATTCTGATTATCTTCTTGCAGGTTTTCAAAGCACGCAGCAGTCTAGGGAGAGCACCAGCTCTATTACAATAATTCAGGTGGAAAATGGAAGCAATTTACAACAAACACTAACAATGTGGATGAAAATTACAGACTCCACGCAGCTATATACAATCATAGGCCCATACAACAGCCTCACCATTTAGCCACGCCATTCATAAATATGAAACTATTTCACTTCAAACTTCACCCAAAATCTAGGGTAAATTTAGGGTTTGTGTAACCCAGCGATCAAAAAAGATTTACCTCCACGCTCATGAAGAGAACAGTCTTCACAGAGTTTAATGAGGGCGTGAATCTTCACCTCCACGCACTTGAGAAACAACCTTCACGCACAGGTGGCAGCTACTTGGTCGATGGGCAATCACCAGCTCTTAGCTCCACGCTGGTCTTCACGCTGGCAGCTTTCATTCAATCTCCAACGTAGCTTCAGGCTCAGTCTTCGTTCATAGATCATATTTGCACATCTTCACGGGCTTCACGCAGGCATAGCTTCACGGCAGGCACACGCAGGCTTCAGGCTTCAGCAAGCTTCAACGTAGCCTTCAAACCAACGCAGTATTCAATTTATATTACTCTTCAACGCAGTCTTCATACCAATGCAGTCACAAGATAGGTTGTAGCAAATATGCTCTCAGCTTCAATTTAGCAGATGAGTACATAGTTGTACGTCATCCAGCAGCAAAGAGACTGGTGTAAGACATATTATTGATTCGAAACGGCCACGAACCTTACAGAATTCCAACTCCATTCATACAACGCTTTTAATATTCTTCACACGTTCCAACAAGGAGGAGCCTTCAAACTTCAACAAATTCTCCACGTTCTTGCAGAGCAGCCCCCACGAATCCTCCAACGCACTCAGATCAAGACATGCAGGATGCAGTGGTCTCTTCACGCTTCAGCATGTATACACCATTATTCTCCAACGCAGCCAACAGTCTCTTCATAAAATCGCAGTCTCCAGTGAGTCGCTGAATACAATGCTTACATCAAGAAAATAACGCCTATGGCAGGAGGGAAGAGCAGAGGGTAGACTGGCGATGAGCAGGCAGCTCTGAAACAAATGGACAAAGGGCAGAATGTAGGTCTGGCAATGCACTGGAAAGCATACAGGCTACCAGGATTGAAATTTAACAGTAGGATTTATGGCGGGAACCTGCTCTGATACCACTTGTTAGGTATAACTCCCGATTGATTGTTATTCCAATGCCAATGCATATATTTATACATTTCAGGCGGTGGTTGAGATTCTGACCGGCCTATCCATATTCCTACGTAACTGTTCATCTTCCTATTCTTTATTTATTTATTTACAATATTATAATCCCTAATGGATTATATTCTAACAGGAATGAGATGGTGATGAAGGTGTTGGTTTGTGTGGTGCAGAAAAACAGACATGGTTGATGTGTAAGGCTTTCCTTAAACTCTTTGATCCTAATTGGGAAAAAAGGTTGGATTATGGAGGTTGGTTCACTTGGTCCAATTTTTATAAATGGAGGGAGTGGGTGTAAGAAATATTTGATATGGTCTATTGAATTTAGGTTGATATTTATTTGAGGGGGAGCTCCAATTGGTTGATGTTTTGATGGATATAACGAGTACAAATCATTTTCCCTTTCAGAGCTCCATTTTGGTGGGTTATGTGATTGACTTGAAGCCTTCTACATTGTCCATGTTAAATGTTTCTCATTTGGACTCCCCTAATTTGCGTGCTTTGTGCCATCATGTTTGGAATCTTGGTCCTTGTCCTATTGATGATAGGAGTTTGTTGTTTCCTATGGTGGGAGGAATCCATTTAAGGACTTCAAAATCCATGCATGGGTGCGGCCATATTATTGTTTGCGAGTATAGAAGGGGGCATTGGAGGCTAGGTTGAAGTTGGAAGAGGTCCATACAAACCTTGATGAGGATTTATATACAATTATCCTTCAAGAAGATGGAGCATGCCTAGAGTTTGTGGTGCTTGGGGAGGATGAGTATATTGCAAGAGGTGCTAAGGTTTGTGTCAAGATGTAATGGATTAAGGAAAGAGATCAGAGGTCCTAGTCCGTACTTGAATTTCTAAAAAAGAAAGTGGTTTTTGAGAGGGTTGGGCCTTTATAAAGATGATGGTTCACTCAATGAAGACCCCTATAAGATCTAAGGTATGATCACTAATCACTTTCAAAATATTTTTTCCCATTATCCACTAAGAAAGTATTTGGTTTAATCTAGGAATGCTTACTACGGGTTGGTTTCACACAAGGTCTCTGTTGTTGATCGTGCTTGCTTGGATAGGGATTTAATAAAGGATGAACTACTTGAAACAGTTAGCTTTATGCAAGATGGAGACTCTCAAGGGATTGGTGGGAACCTTGTGAATTCTATAAGGCTCTATGGGATAATATTAGAGATTACTTCAACTACATGGTTTCAAAGGCCTTTTCCATAAGATGTGTGGCAAACTCTATTAATTAGGGGCCAATCAAGCTCGTTCCAAATCATATATTGCTAGGGACACCATTGGGGGATAGTGACCACTAACATTATTAAGTGTTGCTTACAAAATATTGGGGGTGATTCCATGAAGGTGGGTAACACTTTTTGGCCAAATTTGGCAATGAAAACCTAATGTTTTACTCATGTGCTAGATATAATCCCTCGAAACGCATATATGCCATGTAAATTTCAACTTGCAATAAAAAAACAAGTTGTAGAATATTATGTTGGCTTCCAAATGATATTTTTTGAAAAATATTCTGATGTCATTTAATGTGTGAAATTTCGCATTTAATGAACTGTGTGACCTTAAAAATTTGAAGAAGTTAATAAGTGGCTCGTGTCCATCTCCAATAATTCAATATTACATTAGTAATTTAAATATATATATATATATATATATGAGCCTGATCTACACAAAATGTACTATGGTCTACATATTTTTTGTTAATTTATTTCGCAATATACAATTATTTATTATTTTTCAAAAGTGACCACATCTGATTTCAGCATCATTTTATACACATGTGTGACCATCCTAGTTTTTTTTCACTGTTTTCAAAAATAGAAAAACCAAAGATACTCTTTTGAAGAGGACACGTCGATGTGTGGGCTGTGCATTTTTAAGAAAATTTTGGATGTGTATATTTTACCTTGCGGATTTTTCTTTGAGCTGCTTTGAAGTTGTTGTTTGGTTTTCTAAGTGTAAGTTTTAGAACTAATTAAAAAAAAACCATATTAATGCCAAAACACATGCATGATATCTCAAGGGATAGAGGATTCGATGACAAATCTATCGGTATGAATTCCACTCAATTGTGTGCTATGAATGGCAGGGTTTACACCCCTAAAAGACACAAAGAAACATTGATTTTCCTGTAAGAGGGTTAATTCTCTGTTTTTCAGGCCCTCGATCGAGGTATTTAAATACCTCAATCAAGGTTTTAACGAACCCTCGATCAAGGTTTTAATGAAAGCTCGATCGAGGGTTTATTAAACCCTCGATCGAGGGTCTAACAAACCCTTGATCAAGCTACTGTTAAACACTCGAAAAAAAAATCTTTGTACATGACTACCAAGGTTTTATATGCACGCTCACCACATTTATATTTAGTACAAAAAATTGAGGAGATAAATCCTAGCCCCCTGGTTCTCAACATCTTGTGGACACTAACTACCATAATCTGTATCTAGAAGATTATGCCCATGTAGGACATTTTAGAAATGGGCTTCAAGGACCCAACTAGAGAATTTAAAAGAAAAATTAGACAAGAATAAAGACCTCTACCTCATTAGGAAAAAAACTAGTAATAAGCATAAGTGTTCATTAAGTAATTGTTTTCACACATTTTGAATAAAAAGTAAAAAGAAAAATTACACAAGAATGAAGAGGAAATGGGAATTTCAACATCATTTGATTCCTATCAGCAATATATCCAATGTGTATACAGTTGCTTGAACCTAATGTTTTCAGAATTAGAGTTACAGAAATGTAGTGAAAGGTTTTAAATAATAAAAATACTTTGCTCCTTCGTATATAATTTTTAATTTAAAAAACTATAATTATGTGATATGACTTTGAAAACACTAATTTTTATCTTAATCGTCATGTTCTATTCCGCCCTGGGCTTTGGGATTTAAATATCTAGCCGGAGGATCTATATCATAGGTAGATCATAGTCCTGAGAATCTAGGTCAAGTGGACACTCAACCTGGATTCTCAGGACTACGATCTACCTATGATATAGATCCTCGTGTCAGATATTTAAACCCCAACGCAAAATAGAACGGGACGATTAAGATAAAAATTAGTGTTAAATTCAGAGTCATATCACATATATGTAGTTTTTTTTAATTAAAAATCATATACAAAGAAGCAAAATATTTTTAGTACCATTAGAGAGATGAAAATGTGAGCATGAAAAAAAATATGACCTCATTTCCTTGCGTTATATCAATGTCCAGTATTTAATCTTCAAAATTGTTATTTTGCCACACATTTGTAGTTAATCTTGCTAGTAAAATATTGAATGACATTAGAATTTACATCAATAACATGTGACTAAGTGTTTTGGTGTTTCATAATGCTAGGAGTGGAGGAAAATAAATAAATAAAAGGTGTTATGGCGACTGTGGGATCCGAAAAACAAAAAGTATGGAAACTAAACATGATACTACATCTTATTTCGACAAGAATTGAAAATGTTCAATGACATGAATTCAAATGGGGATTCAAAATACAAGGTGTCCAAGCGTCTTTTGGAAGACTTCATTAAATGAAACTTTACATGATGCATATGGAAATACACGTGTTTTTAAATACTTCTATTGAATGTTTATGTGTGGTTAGAGAAAAACTCGATCGAGCTAACAACTTAATTGAACTTTTCAAAACTTTAACTAAAAAAATATTCGAGTGCTCATGTTCGTGTGTGCACACGAATATCGTGTTGATGTATTTGTAACTTTGGAATGTATTCACTTGTATATTGTACGCCGATGTTTATTCCGGGAAGTATCTGTAATGTAATTGATTCATGTCATGCCCCGATGTTCCGATCGGGAGATTCAATAATGTAAACAAGTCATGTAAAGTCATTGAGGTTAACCCTCCATTGTAAGTCAGGGCAATAGTCCCCATAGTTGTGTCAAGGTTAACCCTCCTTGTTGATCAGAGGGCAAAGTCCCCACAGTTGTGGGGCAGTAGGGTTATTAGACTCTCCTAGATATGTCGGCTCTAGTAAGTAATTGTTAAGTGGGGCTGACATATTAAAGTGGACATTAAGTGAACGGAATAATATAAATAGAGAGTGAGCCTCTCTATTTATCACACAAACACTCACTCATTGGGGCGCATGAGTGAGAGAGAAGTATCTCTCTCAAGTGAGAGAGAGAGAGAGAAGCTGTGGAGATCATCTTTATGTTTTTGGGTTTTACTATTGCTATTGGTGCTCATTCTATCTCTGAGGAAGTTGCAGGGTTTTATCATTTATGGTTTCCTTGAGGAAAATTCTTTGTGTCTCTTGTCTCTTGTGTTTTATTGTTATGCATGTTATTTTCTCATATAAGATCCTAAGACCATAATGCTAGCTTGAATGATAAAAATCTAACATGGTATCAGAGCTAACTTGAGAAGAAGACATTGTGCAGCTGCAAAATCTAGGGCTTATTACTTTTTGGGTCTCTCTCCACAATCCATCAACAAAACTATGCTAGGCTAACTCTCCATTGAAGGGCACATCTTTCTATCGAACCAGAATTCGATTCAGGACATTTTCAGTTTTTGGTGTGGGAAATTAGGGCTTCTTACAGAAGAGGAATTTTTGAGTGAGCCCGGCATAGGATTTCTCTCCTCATCAAAATCGAAGTTTAGAGACCTGGTTCGATATTTTTGGTTGTGTGAAACTTTGGGAAAGTAAAACCCTAGTTTGACCCCAGGCTGAAAAAACCCTAAAATACTAAAAATGATAAGTTTTGGTACATTCGCTATATATCAGGATTCGAGGAGGGTTAGGAGTTGAAACTTTCACAGGCCGAAGAAAAAATACTTTTTTATACTATGTCCAAAATTCAGCCTCGGATTCTCTATATTCTGGGAAATATGATCCCTCCAAGTTAGGGTTCCAGACTCTTCCAGGATTCATCCCTAAACAGGACACCTGGGGAGAATTTCTATATCTCGGGATACAAAGGTCCAAATGAAATTTATAAAGCTGTTACGGAAATGGCATTTAATGTACTTTATGTGGTCCGATTTTCAGACCCAGAAGATGAAACACTGACATGTGGAAGTCTGTACAACTTTTCTATGCTGAACAGTCCTAAAACATGTCACATTGGGAAAACGATCATAAGTCCCAATTGGTGAAACCAATTCTGATGAAACCTATGGTGTTGGAACAGGGCATGTGAGGATACCTCAGTGCAAAGTTTCAAACAAAGAGGAGCAGTAATTTTGAAGATACCATGAAATAGTATTAGGCATTTCTATAGAAGAAATTGGAAAACTAGGGCTTCCTGTTCCGGTAGCTTCCCTCCACTGTTTTAGAAAAAGGAGTACATTGGATAGCTCACCTTGAGGAGATATATCTTTCTATACAATCATATCTAAAATATTCCAAGTTTTTAAAATTAGGGTTTCTCTGACAAACCCTAGATCATCCCGCTCTGGAACCAGGATGGACACCTCAAATTGGTAAGATCTAATCTTTTGCTATTTTCATTTGAGGTTCTCATTTCAAATTGATATATCACATCAGTTTGATGATAATCTTGGTGAAGTTGACAACTTCCAAGCATGGAAGTATATGATCTCTCTGAAGAAAATGAATTGGACACCTACATGAGTAGAGAGGTTCCAGTTCAAGAGGGAGATGAGGCTCAAAGCCTTACACGAGAAGAACTTGGTCAAGGCCAAGAATATCATTGTTGATTCAATCACAGATCAACTTGTACCAAAAGTGTCTTCCCTAAATACACCGAATATGTTTGATTCCTTGACCAAGCTATTTGAAGGGAAGAACATAAATTGGAATATGACCTTAAGAAACAAGTTGAAGAATGTCAAGTTCCAGAATGCAGAGACCATATAGTCATACTTTACAAGGGTCTCTCAAATCAAAGAACAACTTGTAGCAGTAGAAGAAGAAGTGGAGAATGCAGAAGTGGTGATAGCCACCTTGAATGACCTCCCAGGATCATGGGATTCATTCATACGAGGAATGTGTGCCAGAAGGAAGTGATTACTTTCAACAAACTCTGGGAAGAAGAATAAGCTCGACTCATAATAAGAGAAGAGAAGATGGGAGCAACTGAAGATCAAGCTCTTGCCATCGAAAGAAGATCCCTCAAGTGATCTGGAATACGAAGGACTCAACTCTTGAAGAAACTCTTATCCATCTTAGCATTTGGATAAGAAACAATGCTATTATGAATGAAGAAGATGATGAAGCTAAAGGCTCAAGAAGGAGTCTACCCACGAAACAAATAAAGATAAGTATTCAATTGTCATTTCATGATATTGTTTTTATTATGCATTTGTTTATATTCAGTTGATGTATTATGCATATTTGCATTAATGACAGTATGCTACTAATATGCATGTAATGGGTAAGTAGCTCATGGTGCTATACAACTCTCCATTGCTACTTATCTAGAATGGAACCTCTTTGCTGACATATTGGATTAGTGCACAATCTCAATGTTGTCCTAGTAGAGATGGAAGGCATCTAGAAATTTTCCGTGAGATATGGATGAATATTGTATTGGCTAAAATAGTTGCATGATCATATATTTATGCATAAGAATTTGCCATTATGAATATGCCTTATGAAATGTTTCTAACCATACAAATACATTTGACTTGTAGGAAATATCGTGACAATCACCTACAAGCAAAGAAGGATGATACTTGTTCCGAAGAACAATTGACGACAGTTCAATAAAGAATCCAAGATGAAGAATAATATGACGAATGCAGTGACATCATTGATGTAGAACCTTCCAGCTATGAAAAAGTAACCAAGAAGAAAGGGAAGACCAGTTCAAGAAGAATGATGTCTAGGATGTAGTATCAATACATGAAGGGAAGTTCGTAGTTCCATCATGCAGTAGATGGAAACATCATGGTATACAAGGAAATATTCATAGCATGAGGCATAGACTACGAAGAGACATTTGCAGCTACTAGAAACACACATGACAGGAAGAATCATGTGTGCAAATGAAAGAAGGCCTTGTACGAGCTCAGAAGACACCCATGGGATAACACATACATGAGGAGCTTGATGAAGATCTGAACCTTTGCTACAAGATTGAAGATGAAAGTCTATAGAGGATGACAAGCTCACAGATGGGTGTGAGAAGAACTTTTGAAAAAGTTCAAGATAGAGGATCTTGGTATCAAATTATCCTAGATGGATACATAGAATATTAGTAGCAAAGGAAGGTACTTGTCACTCCGGTACAGAATGTTTCAGTGCATAGAGTATGGAAGATAGAGGGAAAATGATGCTCCGCTTCAGAGGGAGTGACTACAGAATATCTTGAGGTTCGACATGGTACGACATGATGGACAGATTACTGATGACTCTAGGCTTTACTAAGAGTAAATAGGATTCCAACCTTTGCATCAAGGTTACAGGCAGAAGACCAGTGATGCTCCTGTTATATGTCGATGACTTGTTCCTGACAGAAAAGAGGAACTCATTAAATTTGCAAGAAGAAGACTTGCTGCCGAGTTCAAGATAAAGGACTTGGAGATGATGCACAACGTTCTAGGCATGGAGGTGTGGAAAAGGGAAGTATGTAGTAGAGATCCTTAATAGGTTTAGGATGATGGACTGCAAGGCCATGACCACACCTATGGCATCGAACCTGAAGCTATTGAGTAATGCTTCATCAGAGACGGGTGACGCCACGATGTATCATCAGATGATTTGTTCCTTGATGTACCTGATGAATACGAGACGAGATATTTTCTTTGCTGTGAACACATTGAGACATGTTCACTTGATGGTTTCAAAGCATGCAGTGAGGTACCTAAAGGGTACAATTGATTATGGGCTCAAGTATGAGGCGAATCAAAAGATTAACCTAGAGGGTTATGTTGATTCATATTGGGAAGGTAGTGCCATTGATAGGAAGAGCAGGATGGAGTCCTGCATGGTGTTGAGTACAGCTGCGGAAAAATATGTTGCCACTTTCTATTTGGGAGAGGGGAGCAGTGAAGCTCCAATATGTGATCCATATCGAGATCTCTCAAAAGAGGGAGTTCTAGCATAGTCGATGAGACAGGTTGTCTGAGCATAAATCCTAGTGAAGCTCGTAGGTTGCTCAGACGTAAAGAGACCTATAGGTTTTCCTCGGATGTAATCGGTCCCGGTGAAGCTCGTAGGTTATCCTTGAACGTAATCATCCCTGATGTGATTCTATGCTAGAAATGGCCAAAGTGAAGTTTGAGTACTTCAGGGAGAAGCTTGGTGTTCTCTAGATCAAGGGGAAATGATGAGTCCTAGATCCATTCTAACATGGTGAGAGGATTAGGTTCCTTCCATGGTCAAATGTAAGGGTTGAGCCATTCTGTCATGGTGAGAGGATTTGGTTCCTTCCATGTCAGATGTGAGTGCTGAGCCATTCTGATGTGATTGTAGGATTGGTTGCTACATGATCAAATATAAGTGTTGAATGCCATTCTTGGAATGGAGGCACCTGGTCAGTTACCAGGAATAATTATCTTGGTGCTAAGTTGTCATTCCCTGGGAGAATGGAGGCACCTGGTCAGTTACCAGGAATACTCAATCTAGGACTGAGGGCCATTCTGATATGACTGTGGGATGTAGTCTTACATGATCGTATATGAGTGCATGGCCATTCTGATGTGATTCAGGGATGTGTTCCCACTTGATCAAATATAAGGGCCGATGCCATTCTCTGGGAGAATGGAGGCACCTGTTCAGTTACCAGGAATCCTTAGTCTGGGACTGAGAGCCCTTCTAATGTGGTTTTTTCGAACATGGTCAGATGTAAGTGCAAAGCCCTTCCGATGCGATGTTTTCAAACATGGTCAGATGTAAGTGCAGATCCCTTCCAATGTGGTGTTTTCGAACATGATCGGATGTAATTATAGAGCCCTTCCGATGTGGTGTGTTCGCACATGGTCGGATATAAGTGCTGAGCCATTCTGGCGCGATGTGTTTACACATGGTCAGATGTGAGTGCTGGGCCATTCTGGCGCGATGTGTTTACACATGGTCAGATGTGAGTGCTGGGCCTTTCTGACAAGATGAGGTCAGATGTGAGTGTTGGGCATGCCTTTCTGACAAGATGAGGTTAGATTTAAGTGTTGGGCGGGCCATTCTAACTTAGGGTTAGATATAAGTGCTGAAGAAGACCTACATGGAGGCTAGGCCTACAACCAACATGAAAAAGGGATGGCTCTGTAGAAATTGCTGTGATGAGAAGAATGAAGAGATAGCACCATTTGATTGAGATAGCAGAAGTAGTAATGATGATGATGATTCGGTGATGATCCAACTTTGATGATGATCTAGATGAAGTGATGATCTAGACTTGATTATGATCTAGCGGTGTGATGATCCAGACTTGATGATGATCCAGTAGTGACGATCCAGATCAAGTGATGATCCAGACTTGATGATGATCCAGCAGTGACGATCCAAATGCAGTGATGATCCAGACTTGATGAATATGACTTGAAAATGAAGATGACTTGACGATGAAGATGACTTGACAATGAAGATGACTTGAAGAAGAAGATGACTTGATGATGATCTAGATGATACAGAGAAGAAGACTTGTGTTGATAAATTGTGTCGAGAGAATACCTTCCTAGTTAAGAGGGAGTGTTGATGTATTTGTAACTTCAAAATGTATTCACTTGTATATTGTACCCCGATGTTTATTCAGGGAAGTATCTGTAATATAATTGAGTCATGTCATGCCCTGATGTTCCGATCGGGAGATTCAATAATGTAAACAAGTCATGTAAAGTCATTGAGGTTAACCCTTCATTGTAAGTCAAGGAAATAGTCCCCACAGTTGTGTCAAGGTTAACCCTCCTTGCTGATCGGAGGGAAAATTCCCCACAGTTGTGGGCCATTAGGGTTATTAGACTCTCCTATATATGTCAGCTCTAGTAAGTAATTGTTAAGTGGGGCCGACATGTTAAAATGGACATTAAGTGAACGAAAGAATATAAATAGAGAGTGAGCCTCTCTATTTGCAACACACACACTCACTCATTGGGGCGCATGAGTGAGAGAGAAGTAGCTCTCTCAAGTGAGAGAGAGAGAGAGAGAAGCTGTGGAGATCATCTTTATGTTTTTGACTTTTACTGCTGCTATTGGTGCTCATTCTATCTCTGAGGAAGTTGCAGGGTTTTCTCCTTTATGGTTTCCCTGAGGAAATTTTTTTATGTCTCTTGTCTCTTGTGTTTTATTGCTGTGCATGTTATTCTCTCAGATAAGATCCTAAGATCATAATGCTAGCTTGAATGATAAAAATCTAACATATGGACACCCAAAAAATTCTTTAATCAAAGTTTTTAAAATCTTGTATTGTTCATGGGAACAAGGTCTTCAAATTCAATTAAAATCAAACATAGAATTATATGATAATAAAATTTAATAAAACATAATTTCGACTAGAAGAATGATACTTGTGGGTAATAGTACATACCTTGAAGAAAAAACAAGTAAAAGCATTACTATTGCCACTTCCTATAGATTTTATGTGTAGATATTAGTTGTGGAGTAAATGGAGTTATAGATGTGATTGATTGGAGCCATAATCACATCTATGACTCAATTACTCTGCGACCCATATCTACAAATGAATATAAATCACCATTTTCTATCCAACAAACGAAGTGAAATAAACGATGGGTTTGTTTCCTATTTATAGAAGGTTAGAAATGATTGATCGAGGTATTCTTTAACCCTTGATCGATCGAGGTTTTAAACCTTCGATCAAGGGTTTATCAAAAGCTCGATTGGGGGTTTAAGATAACCTCGATCGAGCATTCTATAAACCCTCGATCGAGGTGTAAGACGTCAATCGAGGGTTTAATAAAAGCTCGATCGAGGTACGTTTTTTTGTTTTTTTCGAAATCGTCTTGCCAAAAATTGTAACCCAACTCCATGGATGCACCATTGCCTAAGGTCATGGCGCAATGAGTGAGAGATGTTGCCAAGAATACTATGTGTACGGAACATACAAGTTTTGTTTGAGAGCATTTTATTCTAGACATCGTGATTTATCATAACATTCTACCCTCTTCTATAATGTATCCTAAATAAGAAAAAGGTAGAGAGAGATAGGCAAAAATGAGAGAGAAACAATGAATATTATGGTATTTTTGCAATAACGTTTGATCCCAAAGTTGGATTGAGGCACTCTTGGTGTCATAACCCCAATTTTTCACAAAAATTAAATTTTTTTAAGATAACATAAAATCTTGAATACACATTTTACCAACTGCTAGCGGAAAATGAAATAGTATATCCGTTAGTATTAATCATTTTTATATTACGATAACTAATACAGCTTTCATTTTCGTAATGTATATAAGATTTACCTGCATTCAGCTTTCTTTCAGTTTTACTAACAAGTTTACTTTTGGCAAGTAGGTGAAATCTATCTTTGAAAACTTGGGCTTACTTAGCATTTATGCTAACGCAGATGGACTGCTGGTTCTTACAGGTTCAACAGGTAATGATTGATCAAGTAGAAGTTTAAATCATAAGTAGAAAGAAGTATATCTGTTGCATGTTAAACTTCTAGTAAATAATTGATTATTTACAAGCAAGCTCTTATCAGGTAAAGTAATTTGTCTACTATAGCTTCTATTCGTAAGACAGTATTCAAAGTTTAGATATAAAGGTCATTATCTTTATCAAGCTTAGCGAAAACAAAAGATACTTATTGTGAGCTTAAAGCTTGTATTCTTCGTCATACATTTACTTCTATTTTAACATGCTTATCTCACCAATGTTATGTTTTTAAAAGTACTGTCTTTTATTCAAGGAAGTACTCCTATCAATCTTGATAGTAGGGATTTCCAATAGAGAACTTGTTTCCATTTCGTCTCTATCCTACTTAGTCTTGGAATTTATTAAACTGTTATTGTATGTGATATTGCTAACCGTCAGTTATGAACTCTAGTACTTGAATCATTGTTTGTTGCTTGTAATATTGTAACCATGAACAATACCACCTTACTCTATAATGTGCCAAAATCAATGTTACTTGCATCCTGTAACAATCTCCTATCTGGAAATCTCCATGACATTGTAAATACAGCGCCTTATCAAATAGAATACTTCCTACCATCATTTTTGTAAGTTTATTTCATAGGAATCACATTATCATTTGTTATTCCTATAATGTATAGTTAACCCATAGTGCCATGATGCCTCACTCAATATAAGTCGTAATGTATTCTAACTACTATGGTAGATTTTACTACCTAGGACTTTTTATTCTAAGGTCTATATCGAAGAGATATTAAAATTAAAACTCCTATATTCTAATAGAATCCCATTATGCACTATTGACTTTGTAACCATTAATAAGGTTCAGTATTAAAGTCATTAGCAAGTCAAGCATACAATAATTTATTTGTAAAGGGTCACACTAAGATTAATCCTTGTCATTGCTTAATGTCATTTTTTAAAAATGCCTTTACTTCTATAGTCAAATGACATAAGAAAGTTACTAGGAATTCTAACAAACTTTAAACCCTCAATTTCAAATGACAAGGTTTAAGATTCTATAAAATATAAATAATTCTAAGTCGATTCAAGCATAGTTTCAAACGATTTGTTAATGGAACGGTTTATGCTATGGTTGACCTTGGAATATTGTCATGACAAGGTTTTCATGACCCAATTCTATGGTCAACGACAAGAAATCATTGTTAAACATTACTGTCGTCGATACTATTGAATATAGTTTAAGTTCCATTCATGAATATATGTATATATCCATAATTATTTTATTAATTATTGCAACAATGATTTTATTATTAGACGCAAATGAACTATAGACTTCGACCCTTTCATGGTTTAAATATTTGGAGGGCACGCGGTCACCTCTCGTCCATGCAATGGCGACATAAATAAGACTTGGAAACCCTACTCGTTGTCATTTTCCTCCGGGGCTTTCGTTGATCTGCTGCAGCTCTGTGTAATTGTCATGGCAGCCGTTAAAGGCTACTTCTCTATCTTGCTTACTCCGTGGCTAGTGTTTATTCTTGCTGCAGTTGCCTTCCTCAATCTTTAGCTTGTATAACGTCGTAGTTGTGCACCTTACTACGCAAATAGTTACTGTTTGTTTTGTTTTCACTCTCGGATTGTCCACAGTTCGGTCCTATTCTTCCATAGCCTGTCACGAATTTGTGAGGCTTAAGATCCTTTGTCACTATTTTTACTTCATGGTCGACGTAGGGTTTAATAACTCTAGTGTGTACATTTTTAAGCTGGTGATAGCTTCTTCACTGCTTGACCGCTCTTCTACTTACAGGTAAAATACGACTTGAATCTTAATATGGGTGAAATCCTTTATTTATTTATTAACACAGCTAGGTTTTAATATTTTTAAGCTGAGTATTTTGCTAACGTTCAGCAATGTGCTATGTACAAGAAATCCATGACAGCTCCAGGCTTCGATGGAAAATAAATGACAACCGACTTCAGTGGCTCGTGGCTCTAACTGGTAAGACTTGAGTTGAAAATGGGTTTCACCCTACTTGTGACGAAGGTTTTTGATGGAGATAATACAGGGCTTGGAAGCCTGTTTTGGTTTCTCACTAGTTAATAGGTTTTTAAATGATGATGATTTATAGTTTTTACTTGTAAACCCTCGCTGTCTTGTTGGGTAATGCTGGCCTTCAACCCATGGCATGTATGTAGTTTTCTTTGACTTGTAAAAAGGGTTATAGCCTTACGGCTTGATCATACTCTGGTTTTTAAATTAAAAGGGTTTATCCTGTATTTATAGTTTTTTTGTAACTCCTGTTTTTTATTACTCTGTTTATTATAAATTTCCCTCGTAAATACTAATACTGTAAAAATATGTGTTCTTCGTAACTGTCAGCGGAGTACATTTACTGTTAATAATTTTTCTTGTAAGTAGATATTGTTATTGTAAGACTGTAGGTCAATCGTAATGTAAATTTATATTTTTATTCTTACCTGTTCAGAATATACTAGTTAGGGTTTTAATGGAATGAAACCCTTGTATAAATATACTTTTAATTTAATTATTAATTAAGCATTGTTCTTGTTTATTTCTATTTGATTATTACAAGAGTATTGAAGTTTATTAATCTGTTTATGAAGTATTTTTATAATAAAAGAGTTTACGGTTATACTGATAAGTTTTTGAGATAAAACTATACTCAGTCTAACGCATAGATTATAGTCTTTTTGTTTAATTTATTTACATAGTTATCAATGTAAATGGTTAAATATTTTATAAATTAATTTATAAAAAGATAAAGAAAAGCTAGGGTTTTGACCCTCAAGTTATCTTGCACGGTTTACAAACCTTTTTGTTAAATATAAAATAGTTTCTAAATATGATGTTTTAGTTCTGTTTTATCTAATGTTTGAATTTATACTTGTTTTTACTTATTATTCTGTAGCTTTGAAGTTATTCAGAGCTCTGTTTTTCATAAATAAGGGTTTATATTCATAACCCTAATCTAGTTTGTATTAAGTAATAATTTAAATTTTATTAAATAGTTTATAAGATATATTGTATGGATAGTAACTGGTAAAAATACTTAACGGTTCCCTCCAAATAAACTTTTGTTTGTATCAGTATATTAATACTTTAACTCTAGTGTAGTTTTACTGTTTCTTTTCTGTATTTTTCTTTTAGTTATACTTAAGTAAAAACAGTAAACACAATTAAATCACAACATTGTTTTGCTTCCGTAATATTTTAATCATTGAAATACAAATTACTCTCTTATCTATAGTTGCCAAATTCTATCTATCATTCTCATTCTCTTATCTACTTAAAACATTCTAGCTATGCAAGAGTACTGCCTGGTTTCTAGGTGTGGAAAAACACAGTTTTAGAAATTTATTTTCAATCTAACACATTATTCTCTAAATCCATTTCATTTCTATAACAATCTCATAAAAATACTAACTCAAATATTTCACAAAACTGAACTGTTAACATTCACATAGCAGTTATCTAATATTTATTTAACTAACACAGTAAAATAAAATAACTTAGAACCTGTTGAGGACAGACGACAACAGCTTTAGGAGGCCATTCCTTACTACCAATCTCCTAGAGAACGCTCAAACAACGCTTCCTCAGGACCCCCGAGCATGTTCCTAGTCTTCTTGGCTGAGAACTGGTGGAGAATGCAAACAGTAGAACCCTCTGTCAACTAACTAGTTCAATATCTTAGTAAAATACTCTGCTCTCAGCAATGTGATCTTCAGCTTAAAAGTTGCAACTAGCTCAATCAGCAGCTATCCCCTCAAGCACTTTCCAGATTTCCCTTCCATTGAATTTATCTGAAGTACATTCATTCAACCTGAATGATCACTTCTCTAGAATGAGCAGCCTTAGCTCTCTTCAATGGGAAGTTTTATAAAGATTTCCTAGGTCTTTTGGGTCAGTTTTCATTAATTGAGCCACCTGCTCTGATTCCGCTTTCTTGGGGAATCATGACCCCAAATGTAGGGAGGTTTCCACCTACAACAGTTGGAAGTGGTTTGAGGATGCTGCCACATGTCAGTTTGCTGTCCACCCAGTCTCCTGCACCAATTTGACTAGTAAACATTCTTTTAATAGCTCTCCTAAGCTGTTGTCTCCTCCTTTATTTATTTATAAATAAAATATTCAAAATTTACATTAAATATCCTTGACCCTGCTGAGTCATCAATTACAACTTAGCATAAAATTTAACATATTGTCCTCAAATAATATAAAATTGTTTTTTGCAAAATTGGGGCATGTGACATACACACCCCCTTAAAATATAACATCGTCCTCGATGTTAATTATTCTTTGTCTCTAGAATTCCCCTAGAACAGAATTTGATATGCATCCTGCATATTACTTTCCAATTCCCAAGTGGCTTCCTCTGGACTAAGGTGCTTCCATTGCACCTTCACCTAACCAATGTTGTGGTTCCGAAGTGTGATCTCCCTCCGCCCGAGGATACAGTTCGGTTCCACAAGAAAATATCCTTCTGGTTCCACCTGTACATCATTCCAGTTAACAACATGAGTAGAATCATGAACATATTTCTTTAATACAGAAATGTGAAAAACATTATGAACTCTTAAATTTGGTGGTAATGCTAACTGATAAGCTACTTGTCCAATCCTGAACAGTATTTCAAATGGACCACAGTAACGAGGTTCTAGTTTGGCACAACTACCCAACCTCAGAGAGCTCTTTTTGGGTCTCACCTTGATGAACACATGTTCACCTGCCTGAAACTCTTTTGGAGTTCTTTTAAGGTCTGCTTGACTTTTCTGTCGAGCCTGCACAATTTTCAGATTACCTTGTACATGCTTTACAATTTCTTCCATTTCCTTTAATAGTTTAGGACCTAATACTAATCTATCCAGCAGATTACTCCAATAGATAGGAGTATTACATTTTCTTCCATACAATATTTCGAAAGGACTAAATCTGGTTGATGCTTGATAATTATTGTTAGAAGCAAATTCTACCAGATGCAAATAATCCTCCCATTTACCCAGCTGCTATTTCACATACATTCTTAGTAAATCTTCCAGTATTTGGTTTACTCTTTCAGTGTTCCCATTTGTTTGAGGATGGAATGAAGTACTAAAATTTAGTGTAGTGTTTAATCCTTTAAACTGAGATTTCCAAAAGTTACCTGTAAATTTAGGGTCTCTATTTGAGATTATAACATTCGGTATTCCATGCAGTCAAAAAAATTTCTTTAGAAAGATATCAGCTATGTTTGTAGCTTTATACGTAGTTTTAACAGGTATAAAGTGGGCTTCTTTACTTAATTTATCGACCACTACCATGATAGAATCATTTAAATTTTGATTTTTAGGCAGTCCAATAACAAAACCGAGACTAGTTATCTCCCATTTCCAGCTAGGAATGGGCAACCGCTAATGTAATCCAGGTGGGTGTTGATGTTCATTTTTCACCTGCTGACATTCAAAACACCTAGCAATATATTCTGCCAGTTCAGTCTTCATGTTTGGCCAAAAATATTCTTTTCTTAACATAGTTATAGTCTTTACCTGGATGGCCTGAGTATGGAGTTTTATGGATTTCATCTAAAATTAATAACTTAACTTTAGGTACATTAGGTATATACATTTTGTCTTTATACAGTAAAAATCCTTTTTCATTCAAACTGTACCCTTTACTTAAACTTTATGTTGAATTTTCCTTTGTTTTTGCTTGTAAATTTTGATAAATTTCATCATGTTCTATCTCTACTTTAAGTTGTTCTTCCAGATCTGTTGTATACATGCTGATAACTACTGCAAAGTTCAGCCTTGCATTTCTACTTAATGCATTAGCAACTTTATTTTCTTTACCTTTAATGTGCTGAATTTCGAAATCATACTCACTTAGAAAATCTAGCCACCTAGCTTATCTAGCATTCAGATTAGGATGATCTAACATATATTTTGGTCCTTTATTATCGTTCATTAGAATAATTTTTTTTCCAATTAGATGATAACGCCACATCTTTAGAGCATGTATAAAAGCAGCTAATTCTAGATCATAAGTTGCATAATTCATTTCATGAATTTTTTATTTTCTAGACTCATAAGCAATAACATGCCCTTCTTGAGTCAATACTCTGCCTAAACCATCATTGCAGGCGTCAATACACATGACAAATTATTTATTTGGATCAGCTATTCTTAAAATAGGTGCACTGGTTAATAAAGTTTTTAACTTTTTAAAGCTATCCTCGCATTTCTAGTTCCAATCAAATTTCTTTCCTTTCCTCTACAAAGAAGTTATCGGATTTGCGATTCTCGAAAAACCTTCAATGAACCTCCGGTAATAACCGGTAATTCCCATGAAGGATCAAACATCAGTTACATCCTTAGGAACTGGCCAATCTTCAATCGACTTTATCTTTTCGGGATCCACTGAAATCCCTTCCTTAGTCACCACATGACCTAAGTACTGAATTTTATCCTTAAAGAAATCGCATTTACTAAACTTTGCAAAGAGTTGATGATATCGTAACTCTTGCAAAACAATTTTTAAATGTTCTTTATGTTCTTCTTCAGTTTTCGAATAGATTAATATGTCATCGATAAACACGACCACAAACTTATCTAGATACTTATGCATAACGTTGTTCATTAAACACATAAAAACAGCTGGGGCATTAGTAATCCCAAATGGCATGATGACAAACTCACAATGACCATATCAAGTCCTGAAAGTTGTTTTAAAGATGTCTTCATCTTTAATCCTAACTTGGTGATATCGAGACCTTGAATCAACTTTTGAAAACACCAT
Organism: Pseudotsuga menziesii; assembly: GCA_001517045.1. Taxonomy (NCBI): domain Eukaryota; kingdom Viridiplantae; phylum Streptophyta; class Pinopsida; order Pinales; family Pinaceae; genus Pseudotsuga; species Pseudotsuga menziesii. The sequence goes on along the minus strand of LPNX011191469.1, from coordinate 483,251 downwards.
GGCTCCATGTAGTTGATCAAACAAATCATCTATGCAAGGAAACGGGTATCTATTTTTAATAGTCATCTTATTCAATTGACGGTAATCTATGCAAAGTCGCATAGTTCCATTGTTTTTCTTAACGAAGATGACAGGTGCCCCCTAGGGAGACACACTGGGTCGAATATACTTCTTGTCAATAAGTTCTTTTAATTGTGACTTTAGTTCATTAAGTTCAAGTATGTCCATTCGATAAGGGGCCTTTGAGCAGGGTACTACACCAGGTACCAGCTCAATGGTAAAATCTAGTTCCCTTTTCGGAGGTAGTCTCGGAATTTCTTCCAGAAATACATCAGCATACTCTCTTAAAAATGGTATGTCCTCCAATTTTAATTTATCTATTTTATTTATATTTTCCTCGTCAATTATTGTTACTGCATAAGCCTTACAACCTTTCCTAACAGCTCTCTTAAGCTGCAGAGCAGAGATCTGCCTTATGGTTGTTTTTCGAGGGATTCCCTTTACACTTATTGATTTTACATCATTATTTATACACGTAAAGGTTTTATCATAACAGTTTAAGATCACCTATATTTCTCTAACCAATCCATACCAATTAATATGTCGTAAGAACCAAGAGGTAGTACATTAAGCTTTACAACATTTTCAAATTGATCCATAACTACTGCACATTTCTTTACAAAACAATTTACCTTCCTTTTTGCACCAGTAGCTAATTGAACCAACCAAGAATTTTCAAATTTTTCTACAGGCAGCTTATATTTTTCTACCAATTTAGGTGAAATATAACTAAGACTAGCTCCTGGATCAATTAAAATAGCTATAGGGGTTTGGTTTACCGTACCTTCTACTTCCACCATGGAAGTTTGATAGTTTGCTTGTCGATTCTCCAAGGATGCATTGATTCTGGGCATAGTCCTTGCTAGGTCTCCAACATTCATCTCCTCCTGTATGGTACGGATATTACTGACAGTCTTTTTCTTATTAGGACAGACTAAGGCATAATGTGGGCCATTACACTCCCAACACTTTATGGGTTCTTTGTGTAATTTCCATTATTATTAGCGGACTCTTTACGCTTTGAATTGTTTTGATTACTTGGTGAATTATTCTTATTCCCTCAGAAATTCTTGTTAGGAAAATTTATGGCCTTATTATTTTTAGAATTCTGGTTGGGTACAAACTCTTTCTTCTTTTGATCATAATGGTTGTTATTCTTTTTGGCCTTCCAGTTGGCCATGCTCTCCTTCTTCCAATTCTGTTCATAACAGAAATTAGCTTTTCTCATAGCTTCTTCCATAGTTTTTGGATTGTCATACTCAATCCTATCATTGATGTGATAAGGTAAATAGCTGAGGAACCACTGTACCTTTGGTTTTTCATCTACAAGGTATGACACATACCTAAGCAGACTTAAAAGCTTGTTGTTCAAATCTCTCATAGTCATTGAACCTAGTTTAAGCTCATAGAATTATTTTGCTCTCTCCTCATAGTACTGCTCAGATAGAAATTTATTTTTAAAGTAATTCTTGAAGGTACTCCAATTTACATTATTCTCTCTTATTCCCTTCACTCTCTTTAAGTCTTGCCACCATATATTAGCCTTCCCTGAAAGATTGTATATAGACATTCTAGCCTTTAATTGGTTAGAATAGTTATAAATCTGGAAGTACTTCTTCATCCCAGATAACCAGGATTCTGCTTCCTCCCCCTTCTCTGTTTCTCCATTGAATGTTGGTGGTTTAATCTTTTTAAACTCCCCAGAAATTTCCTCATAAGGTTTATATTTTCTTTTTTTAGTATAATGGTTGTCATCACTACTATCACTAGTGGAATGAAAATTACGCTGATCACCAAATACCTTTGAAGATGAGCTGCTTTCATTTTTAGTCTGTTTAATCTTTTTATATTTATGTTGATGGCTTATATCTTCTGAATCAACTCTTTTACCCCCCCCCCCCTCAGTTTAAAATATTTCTATTAGGATCTGATTCAGCTCCTACTGAGCTCTTAGAATCCTTTCATTTTCTCGTTTAACAGATTCCATTTCAGATTTTAAGTCTTTTATTGTTTGTAAAAGTTCTGAGGAATTAGTGGCTATATCTTCTTGTATAGGGTCTCTTTGTAAGTTTTCTTGTTTAGTAAAGGGAGATTCCTCTTCCGCATATTCCTCCAGTCTTTCCATACCCATTGTTAACTCAGAAACAATTTCTCTATTGAATAACATTAAAAGAAAATAACATCAACAAAATAATTTAAATTCACTATTTCATAAAAGCAAGTTGGGCTTCATCAAGGCCTAGTGTTTGAACCTTGTGCTCTGATACCACATGTCATAACCCCAAATTTTCAAAAAAATTAAAAACTTTTAAGATAACATAAAATGTTGAATACACAGTTTACCAACTACTAGCAGAAAATGAAACAGTCTATCAGTTAGTATTAATCATTTTTATATTACGATAACTAACACAGCTTTCATTTTTGTAATGTATATAAGATTGACCTGGATTCATCTTTCTTTCAATTTTTCTAACAAGTTTACTTTTGGCAAGTAGGTGAAATCTAGCTATCTTTGAAAACTTGGGCTTACTTAGCATTTATGCTAACGCAGATGGACTGCTGGTTCTTACAGGTTCAACAGGTAACGATCGATCAAGTAGAAGTTTAAATCATAAGTAGCAAGAAGTATATCTGTTGCATGTTAAATTTCTAGTAAAAAATTGATTATTTACAAGAAATCTCTTATGAGGTAAAGTAATTTTTCTACTATAGCTTCTGTTCCTAAGACAATATTCAAAGTTTATATATAAAGGTCGTTATCTTTATCAAGCTTAGCAAAAACAAAATATACTTATAGTGAGCTTAAAGATTGTATTCTCCGTCATACATTTACTTCTATTTTAACATGCTTATCTCACCAATGTTATGTTTTTAAAAGTACTGTCTTTTATTCAAGGAAGTTCTCCTATCAATCTTGATAGTAGAGATTTCATATAGAGAACCTGTTTCCATTTCGTCTCTATCCTACTTAGTATTGGAATTTGTTAAACTGTTATTGTATGTGAGATTGCTAACCGTCGGTTATGAACTCTAGTACTTGAATCATTGTTTGCTGCTTGTAATATTCTAACCATGAACAATACCACCTTACTTTATAATGTGCCAAAATCAATGTTACTTGCATCCTGTAACAATCTCCTATCTGGAAATCTCCATGACATTGTAAATACAGCGCCTTATCAAATAGAATACTTCCTACCATCATTTTTGTAAGTTTATTTCATAGGAATCACATTATCATTTGTTATTCCTATAATGTATAATCTTTGTGCTTGACTTAACCCATAGTAAAATTACTATTGCCATGATGCCTCACTCAATATAAGTCGTAGTGTATTCTAACTACTATGGTAGATTTTACTACCTAGGAATTTTTATTCTAAGGTCTATATCGAAGAGATATTAAAATTAAAACTCCTATATTCTAATAGAATCCCATTATGCACTATTGACTTTGTAACCATTAATAAGGTTCATTATTAAAGTCATTAGCAAGTCAAGCATACAATACAAGTTATTTGTAAAGGGTCACACTAAGGTTAATCCTTGTCATTGCTTAATGTCATTTTTTTTAAATGCCTTTACTTCTATAGTCAAATGACATAAGAAAGTTACTAGGAATTCTAACTAACTTTAAACCCTCGATTTCAAATGACAAGGTTTAAGATTCTATAAAATATAAATAATTCTAAGTCTATTTGCATAGTTTCGAACGATTTGTTTATGGAATAGTTTATGCTATGGTCAACCTTGGAATATTGTCATGACAAGGTTTTCGTGACCCAATTCTATGGTCAATGACAAGAAATCATTGTTAAACATTACCGGCATTAATACTATTGAATATAGTTTAAGTTACAATCATGAATATATGTATATATCCATTTCAATAGTTATTTGCATAATTATTTTATTGATTATTGCAACAATGATTTGATTATTGGATGCAGATGAACTATAGACTTCAACCCTTGCATGGTTTAAATATTTGGAGGGCACATGGTCACCTCTCGTCCATGCAATGGCGACATAAATAAGACTTGGAAACCCTACTCATTGTCATTTGCCTCCGGGGTTTTCCCTGATCTGCTGCAGCTCTGTGTAATTATCATGGCGGCCGTTAGAGGCTACTGCTCTGTCTTGCTTACTCCGTGGCTAGTGTTTCTTCTTGATACAGTTGCCTTCCTCAGTATTTATCTTGTATAATGTCGAAGTTGTGCATCTTACTGCGCAAATAGTTACTATTTGTTGTGTTTTGGCTCTCGGCCTGTCCATAGTTTGGTCCTATTCTTCCATAGCTTGTCATGAATTTGTGAGGCTTAAGCTCCTTTGTCACTATTTTTACTTCATGGTCGGAGTAGGATTTAATAACTCCGGTGTGTACATTGTTAAGCTAGTGACAGCTTCTTCGTTGCTTGACCGCTCTTCTACTTACAGGTAAAATACGACTTGAATCTTAATATGGGTGAAATCCTTTATTTATTTATTAGCACAGCTAGGTTTTAATATTTTTAAGCTAACTCTTCTGCTAACGTTCAACAATGTGCTATGTACAGGAAATCCGTTACAGCTCCAGGCTTCAATGGAAAATAAATGACAACCGACTTCAGTGGCTCGTGGCTCTAACTGGTAAGCCCTGAGTTCAAAATGGGTTTCGCCCTACTTGTGAAGAGGGATGTTGATGGAGATAATACAAGGCTTAGAAGCCTATTTCGGTTTCTCGCTAGTTAATAGGTTTTTAAATGATGATGCTTTACAGTTTTTACTTGTAAACCCTCGTTGTCTTGCTAGGTAATGTCGTCCTTCAAGCCGTGGCATGTATGTAGTTTTCTTTGACTTGTGTAAAGGGTTATAGCCTTACAGCTTGATCATACTCTGGTTTTTAAATTAAAAGAGTTTCTCCCGTATTTATAGTTTTTGTGTAACTCATGTTTTTTATTACTCTGTTTATTATAAATTTGCCTCGTAAATACTAATACTGTAAAAATATGTTTTCTTCTTAACTGTCACTGGAGTACATTTATTGTTAATAATTTTTCTTGTACGTAGATATTGTTATTGTAAGACTGTAGGTCAGTCGTAATGTAAATTTATATTTTTATTCTTACCTGTTCAAAATATACTAGTTAGGGTTTTAATGGAATGAAACCCCTGTATAAATGTACTTTTAATTTAATTATTAATTGAGCATTGTTCCTGTTTATTTCTATTTAATTATTACAAGAGTGTTGAAGTTTATTAATCTGTTTATGAAGTATTTTTAAAATAAAAGAGTTTACAATTATACTGATAAGTTTTTGAGATAAAACTATACTCATTCTAATGCATAGATTATAGTCTTTTTGTTTAATTTATTTACTTAGTTATCAATGTAAATGGTTAAATCTTTTATAAATTAATTTATAAAAAAAGATAAAGAAAAGCTATGGTTTCGACCCTCAAGTTATCTTACATAGTTTACAAACCTTTTTGTTAAATATAAAATAGTTTCTAAGTATGATATTTTAGTTCTGTTTTATCTAATGTTTGAATTTATACTTGTTTTTACTTATTATTCTGTAGCTTTGAAGTTATTTAGAGCTCTGTAAAGAATTAGAACATTAACTTTGTAACTCTGTTTGCTTTTCATAAATAAGGGTTTATATTCATAACCCTAATCTAGTTTGTATTAAGTAATAATTTAAATTTTATTAAATAGTTTATAAGATATATTGTATGGATAATAAATGGTAAAAATACTTAACGGTTACCTCCAAATAAACTTTTGTTTGTATCAGTATACTAATACTTTAACTCTAGTGTAGTTTTACTGTTTATTTTCTGTGTTTTTCTTCTAGTTATACTTAAGTAAAAATAGTAAACACAATTAAATCACAACACTATTTTGCTTCCATAATATTTTAATCATTGAAATACAAATTACTCTGTTATCTATAGCTACCAAATCCTATCTATCATTCTCATTCTCTTATCTACTTAAAACATTCTAGCTGTGCTAGAGTACGGCCTGGTTTCCAGGTGTGGAAAAACATAGTTTTAGAAATTTATTTTCTATCTAACACATTATTCTCTAAATCCATTTCATTTATATAAAAATCTAATAAAAATAATAACTCAAATATTTCACAAAATTGAACTGTTAACATTCACATAGCAGTTATCTAAGATTTATTTAACTAACACAGTAAAATAAAATAACTTAGAACCTGTTGAGGACAGACGACAACAGCTTTAGGAGGTCGTTCCTCCCGACCAATATCCTGGAGAGCGCTCAAACAATGCTTCCTCAGGACCCCTGAGCCTATTCCTGGTCTTCTTGGCTGAGAACTGGTGGAGAATGCAAATAGTAGAACCCTCTGTCAACTAACTAGTTCAATATCTCAGTAAAATACTATGCTCTCAGCAGTATGATCTTCAGCTTAAAAGTTGTAACTAGATCAATCAACAATTATCCCCTCAAACACTTTCCAGATTTCCCTTCCATTGAATTTCTCTAAAGTACATTCATTCAACCTGAATGATCACTTCTCTAGAATGAGCAGCCTCAGCTCTCTTCAAAAGGAATTTTTATAAAGATTGCCTAGGTCTTTTGGGTCAGTTTTCATTAATTGAGCCACCTGCTCTGATTCCACTTTCTTGGGGAATCATGACCCCAAATGTAGGGAGGTTGCCACCTACAACAGTTGGAAGTGGTTTTAGGATGTTGGCACATGTCAGTTTGCTCTCCACCCAGTCTCCTCCACCAATTTGACCAGTAAACACTCTTTTAACATCTCTCCTAAGTTGTTGTCTTCTACTTTATTTATTTATAAATAAAATATTTAGAATTTACATTAAATATCCTTGAACCTGTTGAGTCATCAATTACAACTTAGCATAAAATTTAACATATTGTCCTCAAATAAAATAAAATTGTTTTTACAAAATTGGGGCATGTGACACTTGGTACCGTTGGAAAGGTCGCGTCGAGGGATACAACTTTTGTGTTTTGCACTTCACGAGCTTCATCACGGTTTGGCTGGGGCATGAATTTTTGTAAATATGGATATGAGGAATCTCAAAAAGAATCTTTGAAAAGATTATTTTCAAAAAACCTCTTTTAAAGCATCTTCTCAAAGATGCTTATTGAGATTCCTCATGCACAGTTTTACAAAAATGCATTCCCCGACCAAACCGTGAAGAATCATGTAAAGATCAAAAATAAAAAGTTGTATCCCTCAATGAGATATTTCCAATAGTACCAAGAACGCCCCAATCCAATTTTGGAATAAAAAAATATCACAAAAACACCATAATATTCTCTTTTTCTCTCTCAATTTTGCCTATCTCTCTCTACCTTTTTCTTATTTAGGATACATTTTGGGATTGGTAATCCCTTATGTTATTTGGGAGGCCATGGAGTGGAACCAAGAATGTAGTTATTAAACATGCAGGCTTCATTGAAGACTATGCCCCCAGTGATCCAAGTCATGAAGGTAGCAGAACCAAAGGTGCTTCGGAATAGAGCAAGAAAAGCTAGGGAAAGGCATCAACGTTGCACGATGCATCTCTACACATTCAGGAAGCTCACACTCACGTAACATAAAATATTATAGAAAAATCAACCAAACATGACGTGGAAGACTATGCAGCGATCACTACCAGGGTGAGAGAAGCAGCAAAGAAGATCCAAAAAGTATATGCAGAATTAAAGGCAAATACTAGTGCACACACGGTCTCCACTTGACGTGGGTCGAGGACGAGCCACAAGTTTGTGTTGGGGGCTTGTTGGCAGGAAATATGGATGAACAAGGTGTGTAAGTCAAAGCATGGTGCACAAGTCGAAGCATGGTGCACAAGTTGAAGGATAGTGCGCAAGGCAGAGAAGTCGACAAAGAGTCGACTTTGTCATTATTTTGTAGTTTTTGGTCCAAGTAGTTAGGAAGTAGTTATAAGTGGACCATTTTGTAAAGGTGCAAGCCTATATATAGAATTAGAAATGTAATAGCAATTCAATCAATCAATCGAATGAAGGAAATCAATGTAGATGATTTTGCTTGAGATTATTTGTTTAACATCTATGGAAGATCGATCTATGTGTCTATTTTGTCTTTCAACTCTGAGAATGTAGTTTGGGATCATGTTTTGATGCGCAAAAGTAATATGACATGCATAGATGATATCAGAACCACTGCATCTTGATCTATGATTTTATGTATGCTACTTTTACAGTTTTAATGATGCAATCTGAATAAGTAATTGATGCAATATGGTCTAAATTATTGAATGATGCGATGTTTTTGTGTAATGAATGACTCTGTGTTTATCGATCTCTTTATGAAGAAAATATGATGATTAGATATGATATGAATGGTTTCTGATGCGGTTGAATATGAATAAATGATTTTAAAACCCTCGCCTAAATCTCTGGTTAATATTGCAACTGTAAGAGCATAGTGAGAAATAGAAGCGCCAATCCCTCCTCCTTACTGGGAAAATGTGGTTCCTGCAACTCTCCCCCAAGCATATTGAGTGAGACTTCATCTTCTTCACAGGTGTTGTTGGACAGGGTAAAACCTGTCTGGGTCGGTGCTCAGGGATATTGTGGTGTTTAGGGGTGTCGACATAGTGTGAACCCCTGTCGACAGATCTATGTCAACAAAAACCCAGCCAAAAACTCCTTTGTATAAGATGTATATNTCTTCTCTCTCTCTCTCTCTCTCTCTCTCTCTCTCTCTCTCTCTCTCTCTCTCTCTCTCCCCTATGCGCTACTCAAGTGAGTCTATGTCCAAATAAGAATCACAACTCTCTTATTTATACACATTGATCCAACTAAGTTCTACCCTAGTAAACAAGTCACCCCCACTAAAATGTATGGGTCGAATTCACCTAGGAAGACTCAAAATAGTATTTTATATTATTCATTAGGGTCCTAATTACCTGACTTACAATGGAGGCTTTACCTTGTGATTCTATGATGACCAAATACAATGAGTAACACCCCGCCGGAGGAATAACAACATCTCCCGTGGGTTACATCAGTAAAATACATTTAGAATATCCTTTGAATTTACAATATTTTGACAGTTCCAATATTGAAGAAGAATCTTCTCTCCATCTCTGCACTAGATGCAAAAGGGAATGAGAGTTTCATTTATTGATGGACATGTTCTAATGTGGCCTAAAGAAAAGACACTAGATGATGCAACAATTATTAGAGAACAAGATAAAGGCTTGTACAAACTAAAAGGAAATCCTGAACAAGCATTGGTTCTTGAGTCAATAGAACCAAGTGAACTATGGAACCAAATGCTTGCACATGTGCATTAAATAGCATTACCAATTGTAAGAAAATGAGTCTCGGTACTACCAAAAATGTAGGCAAAGCATGAATTCATTTTCAAAGGATGTGCATAAGGAAAAAATGCAGAGAAGACATTTCTCAGCAGTGAAAGTAAAGCTAAAGGAATACTGGAGATATTGCACTCAGATGTAGGTTGTCCTATGTCTTCTAGCTCGCTAAGCAGGTATGTGTACTATGTTTCCTTTATATATGATTTCTCACATAAGACTTGGATATATTTATTGAAAGAGAAGAATGAATTATTTAGTAAGTTCAAGGAATATAAATTCTTGATCGAGAACCACATTGAAAGGAGGATCAAGACCCTGATGTCAGATAATGGTGTAGAGTTCATCTCAGAATAATTTGAGAAACTCTATATAGAGTCTGGGATTTTGAGGGAGCTAAGAACCCCATAAAATCCTCAACAAAATGAAAAAACCAAACCATAATGTAAGTAGCAAAAGCAATGATACATGACTAGGACCTTCCAATGCACCGTTGGGAGAAAACAACAAGGACAATTGTGTATGTACAGAACCATACTCCTCATCTAGTACTTGAAAAAAAGACTCTTGAAGAGGTTTTCTCAGGAGACAAACCAGAACTCATCCATCTCATAATATTTGGCTCCCTTGTGTACATACTTATCCAAAAGGAGAAGAGGACCAAGCTCGATCCTTATAGGAGGAAGGGTATATTCATAGGATACAACGATACGTCAAAGGATTACCAAATATACTTCCCAGTACTCAAGAAGATCGATATCAGTAGATATGTAACCTTTGATGAGGACTCGACATTCTCTAGATTTATGAGGCTACCTATTGAAGAGGTTGAGGAACCTTAAAGAACAAGAGTCCTAGGTACAAAAATTGTAGAAGATATTCCAGAATATCATGAATATCATGACATGGAAGAACTGCAAGAGCGCATAGAGACACTGTATGAGGACTCCCATAAGAGGAAACTAGCATGGTCATGAGTGGTCATACAAAGATAATAAATGTATGGTGCTCCAGAAGGGATGCATAGAGAAAGAAAAATACCAAAGCCTTACAACAACTATGTGGCCTTGTTGTGCGACATCATTGACAAGGAACCTTCCACCTATGAAGAGGATGCAGAAAAGAAAGAATCGAAGGAATCCATGATCGAGGAGCATCAGTCGATTCTGAAGAATGATTCCTGGGAGATAGTTCTAAGACCATAAAGAAAATCTCTAGTGACTTCGAAGTGGATCTACGAGATCAAGCATGTTGCAAATGGAAGCATCGATAAATACAACAAAATATTTGTAGCATGAGGATTCTAACAGAAGGAAGGCATATACTACGAGGTGACATTTTCACCAGTTGCAAGGTACACTTCCATTAGACCTATACTTGCATTGGTTGTAGTTATGAGATGGAAGATACACTATATGTATGTCAAGACAAAATTCTTGAATGGTGTAGTCTAGCAGGAAGTGTAAGTAGAACAAACCCTAGGATTCAATACACATGAAAGGAAGAATCATGTGTGCAAATTGAAGAAGGAATTGTATGGATTGAAATATGCACTCATGACATGGTATGAAAAGATGGACAACTTCCTGATGAGCTTATGATTTACTAAGAGTAAAGTGAACTCCAAGCTTTACTTCACTGTGGAAGGCGAAATACCAGTGATGCTCTTGTTGTATGTCGATGACCTATTCCTGACAGGAGATGATGAACTCATTGAAGATGCAAAGAGGAGGCTTTCCAGTGAGCTCGATATGAAATAGATAGGGATGATGCACTACTTCTTAGGAATGGAGGTGTGGCAGAGTGCATATGGAATCTTCCTTTCCAATCAAAATTTTGAAATTCCAAGTTTGGAAAATTAGGGCTTCTCTAACAAACCCTAGATCAACCAGCTATGGAACTAGGTCAAACACCTAAAAATGGTAAGATCTATGTCTATGTTGTTTACATTTAAAGTTCTCATTTCAAAATGACTCATCACACCTAGATTGATGATAAGCTTGCAGGAGATGAAAACTTTCGAGCATGGAAGTAGAGGATTTCCCTAATCCTTAAAGAAAATGAGTTGGATCAGTATATCAGTAAGGAAGTTCTAGAGCCAGAGGGAGATGAGGCTAAGGCTACCCATAAGAAGAACTTGGTTAAGGCCAAGAGAATCATTGCAGATTCTTTTAAGGATCATCTCATCCCACATGTGTCATCCTTGAAGACACCAAAGGAAGTGTATGATGCTTTGACGAAGTTGTTCAAAGGAAAGAACATCAATCGAAAGATGACATTGAGGAACCAGTTGAAGAATGTGAAGATACAGAACTCAGATACCATACAATCCTACTTCGCAAGGGTTTCTCAAATCAAGTAACAACTTGAAGTTGTCAAAGAGAATGTGGAAGAAGGAGACATTGTACTGACCACTTTGAATGGCCTCTCAAGTTCATGGGATTCATTCATTCAAGGAATATGTGCAAGAAGGAAGTTGATCAGTTTCATCATACTATGGGAAGAATGCACAGAATAAGAAGCTAGGATGATAATAAGAGAGGATAATATGGGGGAAATTGAATATCACTATCTCACAATTCACACCAGAAGAAATCATAGAAACAAGGAGGACCATCATCACAACTGAAGGGAGGACCATAATCACAAAAGACAAAAGGAATTTAGAAGGGATCCTTCCAATATTATATGCTACACTTGTGATGAGAATGGACACTACTCTAAAGACTGTCCCAAAACTAGAGGATCCTTCAACAAGAAGTCAAACAAAGAAATACATCATCCTCACACCACTGAAGATGATGAACCGACTAATAAAAGATTCAGAGAAGAAAAGGAGGATTCTTTAAGTGACGAGGAATATGAATTCTACTGGTGAAGATGAAGATCGTACTCTTATCCATATCAGTATTTGGATAAGAAGGAATTCAATTGTGAATGAAGAAGTGACTCTCAGAACCAATACAAAAGTTCCCAGAATCAGATGATGAAGTAGAAGGCTCCAATTATTCTTGCAAGGACATACAGACAGAAGGAGTCCACCCACAAAACAAACAAAGATAAGTGTTATTGCTTAGTTGTGCACATGTTTATATTTAGTTCATTTTTTATGCATGTTTGAGTGCTTGCATTTATGAATAGTATACTACTGACTTACATGTGACGGGTAAGTAGCCTATGGTACTACACAACATTCCATTGCTACTTATCTAGAATGAAACCTATTTGTTGACATATTGGTATCAGTGCACAATCTGAGTAATGTTATGGTAGAGATGGAAGACATCTATAAAGTTACCATATACAGGATATGGATGAATGTTGTAGCATTGGCTAAAATAGTTGCATGACCATGTGACATATATAATTTGTCATTATAAATATGCTCTGGAAATGATGAAACGTTTCTAATCATGCAACTGAATCTGACTTGTAGGGAAAATCGTGTACAATCACCTATAACAAAAGAAGGATGAGTGACGACAATTCATCTAGAATATGTAATCCAACAAACATACATGAAGAGGAACCTGAAGCTCCTAGGGTTAGAGACACCGTGGCAAAAGAAAGAGCTTCAGAAGAATATAAAAGATCATGATATGACCAAACCACAGAAAGCGGTAGATCCACCTCGAGAAATGAAGATCATGTTGGGCACAAAGATCATTTAATATGAACAAAAGTATGACGGGACTTCCAAAGAAAGTAAAATTCCTTAGACACACTCCAGCCTTAGACACACTCCAGTTATGTGGCACTGTTGAGTGACATCATTGATGCACATCCTTCTAGCTATGAAGAAGTAGCCAAGGAAAAATGGAAGAAGACTATGATCAAAGAGTACAAGTTGATCATGGGGAATGATGTCTAGGATGCGGTTTCGAGACATGAAGGGAAGTCCGTAGTGTATTTCATGTGGATCTACAAGATCAAGTATGCAGTAGATGGAAACATCGAGGGATACAAAGCAAGGTTTGTGGTTTCTATCAGAAAGAGGGATTAGACTATGGCATGACATACTCCATTGACTAGACACACTTATCTAGTGAAGCAAAAGTGTATATCGAGAAGAGAACCCCATGTGCACAAAAGGATTTGTATGAGCACAGAAGGGACCCATGGGATAGCACATATGGTTACATGAGGAGCTTGAAGATCACCTAGAGTGATGAATATCTTAGCCTTTTCTACGAGGTTGAAGATGGAATCCTATAGAGGATGAAAAGCTCACAGATGGGTGCAAGAGGAAATTTTCAACAAAGTTCATGATAAAGGATCTTAGTATCCAATGAACTTAGATGGATACATAGAAGATCAGTCGTAGAGGAAGATACGTGTCACACTAGTATATAATGTTTTGATACATAGAGAACAAAATGTAGAGGGAGGATGATGCTCCGCTTCAGAGGGAGTGACTGCAAAATATCTCTGAGTTTGAGAATCTTGACATGGTACACAAGGATGGATAGCTTCCTAATAAGATTAGGATTTACTAGTGTAAAGCGGGTTCCAACCTTTGAATTAGTGTTGAAAGTGGAAGACCGGTATATGTCGATGATCTGTTTTTGATAGGAGAGGACGAACTAATTGTAGATGCAAAGAGGAAGCTTGCTACTAAGTTCGATATGAAATACCTAGGGATGATGCACTACTTCTTAGACATGGAGGTGTGGCAGAGTATGGATGGGATTTTCCTTGGTTAAGAAAAGTATGCAATATGATGGACTGTAAGGTGACAACCACACCTATTGCATCGAACTTGAAGCTACTGTGTGATGCTTCACCAAAGTCGGTTGATGACACGATGTATCGTGAGATGATTGGTTCATTGATGTGCTTGATGAATACGAGATCATACATATGCTTTGTTGAGAACACACTAAGCTAGTTCCTGGTGGATCTGAGACATGTTCACCCAGTTTTTGCAAAGAATGCATTAAGGTACCTGAAGGGTACAGTTGAGTATGGGCTCAAAAATGATGTGAATCAGAAGATTAACCTGCATGGTTTGGATCAAGCAGAAAAAGCCACTGATCAAAAGAGAACTTTGGGATGTTGCCTCAATTAGAGATATGGTATGATCTCCTAGTTTAGCAGAAAGCAATCCTACATGGCATTAAGTACAGCCGAGGAAAAATATGTTGTAGCTTGCTATGCTAGTTGTGAGGTAATATGGTTTTGAAAGATACTATATTATTTGTTTGATATGACTTCGATTTTTTGCATAATGGAGAGAGGAGCAGTGAAGCTCCAGTATGTGATCTAGATCGAGTCCCCTAGAAAGAGGGAGTGATGTGTTCTAGCATGGTCAGAGTTGTAGGTTGTTTAGCAATGTAAAATATCATGGTGTGCTCCTATGCTAGAGATGACGAGAAACCAGAAGATGCAAAAGCATGAGATCTCACATAGGAAAAGAGACAGGTTGTCCAAGTAGAAAAGATCCTAGAATATGATGCAGGTTTCTAGGTCGTAATCAATCCTATAGGTTGTCCTCGGATGTAATCAATCCTAGTGAAGGTCGCAAGTTATACTTGGATGTAATCAGTCCTACTATAGGTTATCCAAAGTGTAAAATATCGTGGCATAGGACGCAAGTTGTTCGGATATAATGAGTCTTTTGGGTTGTCTGGAGTGTAAAAAGGTGTTGGCATGGTATGCAGGTTGCTGAGACATAATAATTCCTGGAAGGTTGTCAGAACAGAAAAGATCCTAGATGCAAGTTGTTCAGATGTAATAAGTCCTTGAGGTTGACCTAGAATGGAAAACATCCTGGCATGGTACTCATGTTGTTTAGTCGTAATCAATCCTTGTATGTGTGTGTTCCCATGTTGTAGATGATGAGGTCACAAGGAACTTGGTGTGCACCTCAGTAGTTCTCCCATAGTGGAAGATGCAGGTTGTCTTGGTGACTTGAAATATCCTGGCATGCTCCTATGTTGGTAAAATGTAGGTTGACCGTAGAGAGAGGTGATGCACTTGGTGCGCTCTTAGGTGATTGTCGCATAGTGGAAGATGTGGGTTTTCTTGGTTATGTGAAAAATCCTGCCATGCTCCTATGTTGGTAGAACGTGGGTTGTCTATGCATGGAAGATCTCCAAAATGAGTGTGGCATCATGAAGCCATAAAAAAATCAATCAAATTTATAAATCATGATTGCATGTGGAGCATCATTGGGTGTAACTCGAGGCTAGGTTTGTAGATATCACCCATGAGTCCAAGACACAAATGTTTCCAAACTTTATGGCTCACCATCTACCATGCAACTACTAACTAGCGTAAACACCAACCAGTGCACTGCCCCACCAATGAATGCTCTTACAACACCAATGAAAGACTCTGAGACTGGTTTAAGTCACACTCCACTCCATATAGATAAAATCACTTTAGTATAGATTCACTAAATAGGTTTTAAGGAAGGAGCATTCTCCCACCAATGGTAACTCAAGTTACTAGTGCTCTCAAAATGCAAGTGTTTACCTATGAACATGTAAACTATGGAAAAAATAAATAACTTAAAGTTGGTGGTAGTTAAATGCAAGTGTTTACCTGTGAACATGTAAACTATGGAAAAAATAAATAACTTAAAGTTGGTGGTAGTTAGTTGCACGGTTAACCTGATTTCTCAATCCAATAGTTGTGTATGTTAATCGAGTTAAAATAGGGCAAGCAAATGATTTCAATAGTTTTAGATATATGTATATTCGCCCTTATTAAAAGGATGAATTGTTGAATGGTTAAAGGCTCTATTAAATAAAGAGAATTCCATGTTTAGATATAAGAATGTTTTAGTTTATTAAATGGAATGAGACCCTTATAGACCAGATATGTTTTTATAAATGTAATAGTGGTATGGATGAAGGGTCGGAACAAAGTTGGTATTTTTTTAAGTTTTCATCTATGTAATGATGATATTGCTTAAAATATATGTGAAGACAAAACATTGATTGACTATTTTTAGGATGTTATGGGGGATGGAGCTCTATGATGAGGGTTTGCACAAAAATTGGTGTCTAGCTCTCGGTTGATGGTATGTCCAGTTTTCAGCATCTTTTCCTAGGTTACTGTCGTCGTTCTTTGCTATTGATTGATTGTTTTTAGGACATTATGGGGGATGGAGCTCTCTGATGAGGGTTTGCACAGAAACTGGCGTCTAGCTCTCGATTGATGATATGACCAGTTTTCAGTGTCTTTTCCCAGGTTATTGTCATCATTCTTTGCTATTTATTGACTGTTTTTACGATGTTTTTTGTTTTTTCCCTCACTTGGGGGACATAACCCTTCTTTCTTGGGTTATCAGCTTTGCCTGGGATGTCATTTGGTTCTTCAACTGTTTCTGTTTTTTTGCTTGGTTTTATGCTGTTGTCTAACTATAATCTCCGGGTGGCAGTGGGTCTATTCTATTTCCGGCTTTGGTAGTTCTACCCTTTGCATTTTCATGTTGGTATTTGAGCCAGATTTCTATCTGTCCTCAAACTCCAGATTACTGAGACCGGTTTTTTCCTCTATGGTTTTGGCCACTAGATCTGGTCTCTAGGAAGGTGTCCTTCTGTTTCGGGGTTCTTCTGGTATTGGGTTGTTTCCACTACTCAGTTTATTAACGTCTTCGGTACTGATGACTGATAGCTTTGTCAGTAGAAGCCTCTATTGGTTTCAAACCGGTCTGGAGTTTTATCTTTCTTGTGTGGGGGCCCTTTCCATATAGGTCTGGTGGGTTTTCTGTGACGTTTACTCTTTTCTTTACTAGGTTTTGGTTGTTGGTGGTCTCTGAGTTTTATAATCACTAATCTATATTTCTTCCCCGAAGGACACTTAGGCGATATGGTGGTCTAAGGGGGCTCTAGAGTCAAATCTATCCATGTGGACAGATCCAGTACCAACCAGAGGAAATTAAAAAAGTGGGAACAGTCTATTGGTGGTAGGGTTAGGGTCCTTCCCTTGTCATTTTTCCAGTTTTTTATCCGGTTTTGCGGATGGCCACTCGTCCTTTTTCGTCTAGGTTTCGCACTAATCCACGAGCTCGGTTCCACATATCTCGTCCGGTTGCTAGTGGGGACAGTGGTCCTTCTTCCTTTACTTCTCTGACTCTTTCTGGTCATACTTTCTCTGTGCCAACATCTCGGTCCTCTGGCAATTTTTCGGTGGGTGGGGTTCCACACCTCTCACATCCTCCCCGCCCTCACCACTTTTCCTTTGAAAAGGTAAAGAGTACTCGGAATAAGTGCATTCTTGGGCAGGATGTCACAATCGACATGGTGTCTATGCTCTCTTTGAGGGCACTGGTCAGTGGGTTTGAATATCTTAAGCCCTCTCGTTTGGTTGTTCTGGACCGGGTTAGGGAGCATTGGAAACCCATTTTAGAGGTTGTTCCGAAGGTTCTTACACTTGTCAATGGGTGGACGCTTTTCCAATTTCTCTCGACTAATGACAGGGATATCATTGAGTCTAGTTACTGGATTATGGGGGAAGGATCATTGTTCCTTAAGCGGTGGTATTCAGGTTTGAATCCAAGATCTGAGAAACTCCTTCACAGGCACCTCTGGGTTATCCTCTCAGATTTCCCTATACAGTGTTGGAACCTGAAGTGTTTCTCGTCTATTGCAAACTCTATTGGGATATTTATGTTGATGGAAGATGAACAAGTCCTAGGTTTCAAGCGTTCAGCGTCGAGGGTCTTAGTTGACATGGATCTTACTAGTGGTTACCTAGATGAGATCGAGGTGATTTGGGAAGGGGGTGCCTTCATTCAACATTTGGACTATTGGAAAGTAGAATTCAGGTGTCATCTTTGTAGAATGACCAGACATTCTAACGAAGCCTACCCCTCATGGGCTCCTCCTAGGTCTAGCTCTGGGACAGTTGGGGAGGTTCCTCGACTGGTTTTTCCTTCGAATTTACTGGATATACCCTTTCCTTGTCCTCTAGATTTGGCTTCAGCTATGTCTATGGTTGGTAAGTTTATTCAAACCATCCCTTTATTGTTAAAATTAATCTCTGTTGATGACATCCTTAATGCTTTGGTGGTCTCAGAAGTTATGGCTGGATCTTCTACCACTGTGGGTTTCCCTGAATAGGTTCCCTCTCCTAGTGAACCTTTCTTGATCTCTGAGGAGAGCTTACCTTCTAGACCTATGCCACCCTCCACCTCCATTGCTTGGGAGGCTGATAAGCTTGTACATTTCTCGGCCACTCCCAATTCTCCCTCCTTTGATGACATCCTGCATATCTCTTTGACTCCTTCTCCCATCGTGGATAATCCTATGGAAGAGTTGGTCTCTCCGAACAACCTCATGTATGTTCCAGTTTCTTCCCTTGATAGTTGGGCACCTGAGCACTCTCCCTCTCTGGCCTCCCTCCTGCCTCTCATGGTCTATGGCAATGACGATACAGCTGAAAATGTCTTTCCTATCTCAGCCATTCGGGCAGCTAATGTATCTATTTGTAAACCTAAGAAAGCCGGGAAAGGGAACATGAAGGGTACCAACGATCTTATCAGGGGACATTCCTTCGCTAACCCTAGAGTTATTCCTTTGTCCAGTAGGGGTCTCCCTCCCTCGGCTGATTCTGGTCTTTCTTCTTTTGTCCAGGCTCTTAGAGAAAACGTAGCCCATGTGCAGGTGAACCGATGATTGTTGCCAGTCTCAACATTAGAGGGCTAGGTGGGGGCCCAAAATGCACTGCTCTCAAGCAACTGCTGAATAACTCTTCTCCGACAGTTGTTTTTTTACAAGAAACTATGACATTGGGAGATAATGCATGTGATTATTTTTTGCATTTGCATCCTTTATGGAGGGTCTGTGCTAGGGATTCCATCGGTCACTCGGGTGGCACCCTGGTTGCGTGGAATCCATTGGTAGCTGATCTCCAAGCTTACAATATTGTTGCAGGTATTCTTTTGTCTGGACACATTATTGGCTATAAAGATTCGGTCCACCTGCTTAATATTTATGGTCCATATGGAAACCATTGGGATTTCTGGGAGATGACTTTCAGCAGCGGTCTCCTAAAGCTTCCCAATTTGATTTTGGGGGGGGAATTAAATTTCACATGGTCCGCGGATGAAGTTTTGGGGAGGGGTAGACCAAACGACCCTCTGTCAGATTATTTCATCTCTCTCTTTGAGAATTCAAATCTTCAGGATATTTTCTCTGCGGTTTCCTCTCCTACCTAGAATAATGGAAGAGTTGGGTCAATGACGATCTCAAATAGACTTGACAGATACTTTATGTCAGAAACTTTATGTAATAGGGTTGGCAAATTTTGCACTTGGAATACTTCCACAGGCATCTCAGATCACCGTTCCATCATCCTCCAAGTTGAATTTGACAGAACGCATGTGGTCTACCCTTTCAAGTTCAATCCCACATGGTTGGCCAAGGAGCATGTGAAGAACACGTGGGACAAAATATTCGAAGGATGCCTGACCTCTTTGGACCCCTTAAAATATCCTTTGCATAATCTTAAGAGACTTCAACCTTGGGTTATTAAGTGGGAAAAAGAAATGAAAAAGTCTATGGATGCTGAAGTATGCAATCTCGAAGTGGGCATTTTGAAACTTGAGAGCCACCTTCTCCTTGATCCCAGTTCTGAAACAACACAAGAAGAGCTCAAAGTCTGTCATGCTTCCCGGTTAAGCATTCTTACACACAAGGAAGAAACCCTTCGGCAGCAGAGTAGAGCCATCTGGCTTCTGGAAGGTGATGAAAATACATGCTATTTTCATAACTTTGCTAACAAAAGACGTTTGTGTAATTCTATTTGGGAAGCAGCTGATTCGGACAACGTCAAGGTTTATGATCAAAGCTCTATCAATCGGGTGGCTAGGGAGCATTTTTCAAATTTATACAAGTATCCGGGATCCTGTCATATCAACGACCAGCTGAAAATTGTCAAGCTATTTCCTTCCTTTTTTCTACTGAGGACAGCTTGGAGATCAATAATCCCATCACTCTAAAAGAAGTCGAACTGACTCTTAAATTATTTTCCAAGGACCAAAGTCCAAGGCCTGACGGCTGGACTATTGAGGTTTTTATGTTTTTCTTTGATCTCTTGGGGCAGGATTTGGTTGAGGCCATTGAAGACTCTTGGGTGTCGGGAGTGATACAGGACGAATGGAACAAGACTTTACTTACTCTGATTCCCAAGGTAGATAGGCCTAATTCTTTCAACGACTACCGTTAGATTTCCCTTTGTAATCTACTCTATAAATTAATCACAAATATTATAGCTGAGCGTCTGAAGCCCTTTCTAGGAAAGTTATTTCTCTGGAATAGTTTGGCTTTCTTCCAAACCTTCAGATTCTGGATGCTGTCGGTATTGTTCAAGAGGCCCTCCATTCTATAAAATCTAAAATATCTTCGACTGTCATTTTAAAGATGGACCTGGAAAAAGACTATGATAAGGTTAACTAAACCATGCTTTAGTTAACTCTTTTGTAGATTGGGCTTCCATTCGAAATTGTCAGATGGGTCATGTCATGTGTGACCAGTGCTAATTATGTTGTTTTGGTGAATGGAGCGCCCACGGATTTCTTCCAAAGATCTCGGGGTATCCGTTAGGGATGTCCTTTATCTCCTTATTTATTTTTGCTGATTATAGAGGGGTTGAGCCTTTTTATTAACCAGGATAAAAGTTCCAAGCTTATCAAAGGTCTCAGAGTTTCGAATACCACCACCCTTACCCACACGCTATTTTTTGATGATGTTTTACTCTTTGGAGATGGAAGTTTGCTAGATTGGTTACATTTTAAATCTCTGATCAATCTGTTCTGTGGGGCAGCTGGGATGACCATCAATACCCGTAAGTCAACCTTTGGTTTTCACAATACTAGCCAGGATGTCCAGAGACATATTTCTCTACTCCTTCCTTATCCTTGTAAAAAGCTGGAAGAGGATCTTACTTATCTGGGTTTTCACCTAAAACCCAATTGCTACTGGATTTCTGATTGGAACTGGCTACTTAAGAAACTTTAGTCAAAAGTAAATCGTTGGACTCCTAGATGGATTCTTATTGGTGGCCGTGTTATGTTGGTAACGACATTTCTTCAATCCATCCCTATATATTGGTTCTCCCTATTTGTCAGACCGAAGGGCATTCTTCAGAAAATGCTGAAGATTATGTTTCATTTTTTATGGACAAGAGTTATAGAGTGCAAGAAGTTTCACTTGGCAAGCTGGTATGCTCTATCTAGACCCAAGCTTTGGGGTGGATGGGGCATTAAGAATCTAAGATTTTTTAATTTATCCATGGTTGCTAAGAGTATGTGGCGAGTCCTTTCGGTCTCGGGTCTTTGGGGAAATATCATCAAATCGAAGTATATGCAGAGGCTTCCCTTGGAACTCTGGTTGCGTAAAGATATGCACAATGGAGCTTCCTCATCTTATATTTGGCGCCATTTTATTCTCCGCCTGTCTTTCATCTATCCGGATATCAGTTGGCGAGTGGGCAAAGGTAATTGCATTTATGTCGGCATAGATCCTATTCTCGGTATTGCACAGCCTTTGTTATCCAATTCTCTTATCGATCGGTTGCATGCTAATAATTATGTTCTCCTTAGAGACTTTTATGTGCACACTGATCAACATGTTCCGCGCAGGATTCTCCCGACTGAGCTAGGACTTACTGGAACCCAGGCTATTGAAAGGAAGGGCTTTGTGGACTCTCTATATGATGCTGGAATATCCTTAAATTCTAATTCGGATAAAATTGTTTGGGAAGTAAATGTTCAGTCCGGGGTGGTAAAAACCAATTTGGCTTAGACTCATTTTCTTAAATCTATCGAAGATCCAGCTATACTTTGGTGGCATCAAGTTCTATGGAATTATCAGTTACCTGGAAAGATAAATATCTTCTGCTGGTTGTCGATCAACCGAAAGATACTGACCTAGGACACATTGCAAGTGTGAGGTTTTATTGGTCCTAGGGTATGTTGCCTCTGTCACCTAAATGAGGAATCCTCTGAACACATTTTTGGGAACTGTATTTTCTTTCAGCAGCTTGGTGAAATACTTTGCTCTCGCCTTAAGAATCCTTGGCAATGGGACCTTAATTCTTTGGCTGCTAATCTACAGTTCTGGGTTAAAATCCTCAGACTGCCTTTCAAGATCCCTGTACTTTTGATTTGAGAATTTTGGAGCACAAGGAACGCTTACATCTTCCAGAAATATTCAGTGTCTCTTTCCTCATCTATGTCCAAGGTTTGCTCATCTTATTTTTTTCCTAATCTGGTTTCTTCAAAGCAGGTCAACAAATCTGTGCACTCTCCTCCAATCTTGTGGGATGGACTTGTGGGTTTTTTTGACAGCGCAGCCAAAGATGGAAATTGTGGTGCAGGGATGGTTATTCGGATGGGAAATTCCTCCTCTTATCATCTGAGAATGGATGCAGGCAAAGGAACCAATACTAAATCTGAACTCCTTGCACTTTGGGGACTACTCTATTTTGCCTCGCAGAAAAGGATCTTAGCCCTTCAGGTTTTGGGGGACTCAAAAGTGATTATAGATTGGGCTCTTGACAAACACAGCATACATGTTATTGAGTTGGATCATTGGTTAGTCCGGGTTAAAGCTCTTATTAGCCAATTCAGAGATCTGAAATTTCAGCATATCTACAGAGATCATAATATGGAGGCTAATGACTTATCCAAAAAGGCCGTTGGTATTGGGATTGGTATGATCATTTGGGAAGAATTTAAGGAGAGCTGCGTGATGGACTCTAGAACTATGACACTTTTTGAGATCAATCTTACTTTTGATTTATATGTTTTTTGACTTTACTTCAGCTTTTTGGCATCCAGCGAAGCCTTTTTGTATCTGCTAAGTATAAAGCTATATGATACTCTTTGATAACTGTTTCCTGGTATGGACAGCTTGTATGACTATTCAGTCTTATGCAATATGTAACTAAGTCGTATCGCTATTTAAGACACAGTTTTATAAAAGTTAAAACTATTTTTTTCTTTTGAAATAAAAGAAGGGTCGGCGACGTCAAAGCATTATATTAAATGGAAATTTCATAAAAATATAAATGTACATATGTATAGTTTCAAGGATTAAGTTACATCATGGTCGCACGTGGAATAGTTTATATATATATAAAAGTTAAAGTCAAAAGAATAAATAAATGTATGTGGATTATTATATTATACTACATGATGTGTGTATGCTTAGTTTTCAGTAAATAAAATTTAACGTACAAGGATAAAGCATCATGTTTTTGAATAAATGCGTGCTATATGAATTGCCTTATGGTTATGTTGTTATATAATAATTGGACTCATAGGAATCGATTGGTTTTTACATAAGGTATAGATTACGTTGTAGGTATTATGTTTGAATCAAACATCTTAAATAATCATAAAATTTATGTATTTTGCTTACTTATATCTTATGCATGAATCGATCCTATTGTAAAAGATGAAGGATGGTATTTATATACATGTTATAAGTGAGTCGATTATGTTCTTAAACAAATTGAAGGCGTTAAAGTCTTATTATTATGTATCAATGATTTGGTTAAATTTATAAAAGAGTTAATTTTGTTTATGTATTATGTTTTACAATGAAATGGTTATATTAATGTGTTATGCTCTCTAAGGAATGGGCTAACCTAATGTATTAGGTTTTATGTTAAGAAAGAGAATTTGTTTAAGAAATTTATTATGATTGTTTCTTTATGTTTTATGAATGGATTAGGATGATATATTATGTTTTTTTATGGTGAATTGAATCATAGTTGTATATATTTAATTGTATGACGTTAAATAATGTATTTTATATGGAAAATTGACTTAGTTTAATGTATGTGTTTATACAACAAACTTATATGTTGATTAGTGGATATGTGAAGATAATCACTTTAGGCCTTGACATACATAGATCCTATGATTGACATAGACTGAAAAAGGTCTAAGCATGACTTAATCCCTAGGTGTAGGTATGCATGATGTAAACTAATTATTTACCACATGAATTCCATTAGCGGTTCTTAATTAGCATCACTTCCTTGTGATTTATTAAATGTATCTAGTCAGACATGAAGAAGAGTTAGAATCTAAGGATGACATGGTCACAACTGTGGAAGGGTGTCACCTACCTTCCTCACATCCTTGGTAAGATTATAACATTCCCTCATAGATAGTTTACTCATTAAAAGCTCTGAACTAACTTAATAAGTTGTAAAAAAAAAGTGTTGTCCTTTATGGGTGCTATTGTATCCCTTTTGCTATGAAATGTTTGAAAGAGTAGGGTTAGGTGAGCTATAAAATTTGATTGTATATGTTGAGTTTAATAGAGATGATAAGAATTTAAGACATGACTTGGAACTTGAATAATAAAGCCTAGAATGATGATCTTGTGGGTATATTGTTTAGTGCTCATGTGTGAACTTTCGATTGTGATTATTGACTATTATGTATGGCAAGAAGGTCACACACACACACACACACACACACNCACACACACACATATATATATATATATATATATATATATATATGTATGTATGTATGTATGTATGTATGTATGTATGTATGTATGTATGTATGTATGTATGTATATTCCCTTTTTAAACTTTTGCTTCGTATGTTTTGATGGTTTGTAAGGTGGGACCTTACATATATTCACTTGCTAAATAGTTTAAGACCATATTCTAACTAAAAGAATGGAGTCAAAATATATATCTATATAAAGCCTATGGGAAGGGGAAATCCTGCAGCTACCTCCCCCTCCCCCTCCTCCTTCCATAGATCGAATCATTTTCCCATAAGATCATCCTTTCACCATGGAGGAGGCACAGATGGGGTAGATGCTTTGTGGAGGTCGTAAATTAGAACAATCAATAGTAAGGAAATGTGAACTATAGCTTGTAACTAGTATAGACTTACCTCTCCACATGTGGCTTTCATGTGAACACCAAGGTTATGGTAGCTTGATACCAGCATCCCATCCAAAACACCAAGTAGAAGAACCTCCCTCCTTGCCTCTATTTTCGGCCAAGGTTTCCCATTCACAGAAGGGGAATGAGCTTGCATAGGAATTCATAGGACAAGAACAACAAATGAAGCCTCCATGGGGAGAAGCTGAGCTTATCTAATGTTGGGCCTTAGAGATGGAAAAGGTAAAAATTCTCAAGTGATATTTTTCACCCCTTAACCATGGATTTGATTTGTTAATTGTGGGGACACAGGCCTACCAGGAAGAGCATGCCATGGAAGGTTCCCTCATTCATGTCCTTTTAAAGTAGTAATTACCATGATTGTAGGAGGAAGTTTCTCCTCTTTTGGGGCCAATCCGGTAGTTTTGATGTTTGTGGATGAGTGGGATTAACGAGGCAATGTTGGATGGTAACACGACCCAACAATGTGAGGTTGCATCATGGCTAATGTGGGATTAGTGTAATCATTTAATTTATGGGTAATGTTGGTTTAATGCATGTTGTGTGTGTGTGTGTGCGTGTGCGCGTGTGTGTGTGTGTGTGTGTGTGTGTGTGTGTGTGTGTGTGTGTGAGAGAGAGAGAGAGAGAGAGAGAGAGAGAGGGTGATATATATTAGATGACAAAGGATTCATAAATACAACAATGACTATGTACAAGTGCGTAAATACACTCATCTTTAATCCTATGAATAAGAATGCGTAAATTAACTATAAGGGAATTTGGATGGTGAATTAATATCAAATATACCTCTCCTTGAATTTATTAATGAAATAAAATCCAAGAAGGGTCAAGGTGAGTTAAGAGGTTGTTAGATTTTTAACATTTAAGCTATATGATCTTAGAATCTTATCTGAGAGAATAACAAGCACAACAATCAATCACAAGAGACAATGGACACAAATATTTTCCTTGGGGAAACCATAAAGGAGAAAACCCTGCAACTTCCTCGAAGATAGAATCAACACCAAAAGTAAAACCCAAAGACAGTAAGATGATCTCTCGACAGCAGTAGTCTCTCTCTCTCTTGTCCCAGCTACTTCTTTCTCTCTCAGTTATGCGATACAACTGAGTGTGAGTGAATGTGCGTTAAATAGAGAGGCTCCCTCTCTATTTCTAGTAATTCCTGACTTGACAATAACTCACTAGGGCCAACTTCTCTAGGAGAGTCTAATAACCCTAGGGCCCCACAACTGCAGGGAATTTAACCCTTGATCAGTAAGGAGGGCTACACTCTATGACTTTACATGACTTGTTTACATTATTTAATCTCCCAATAGGAACATCAGGGCATGACATGACTCAATTACATTACAGATACTTCCCGATAGAAACATCAGGGTACAATACATAAGATATACAAGTGAATACATTCTGAAGTTACAAATACATCAACAGAGGTCCCGTTGTAGCCAAACTTGAGCTAGTGACATATAATCAAAGAATGAATATATATATATAAGAGTTATAGGTTCAGTTTCCATTTGCAACTAGTTTTGATAATGGAGAGTCAGTGAAGGGGTATGTGGCTCACTAGATTGCATAGGAAGTTACATCATTCTATGTGTTATGCAAAGCATAGTTAAGTGCTCGTCCACTTATCCCTTTATCATTTAATATGTATCATTACTCAATATTATAAAAACAAGTGTATTGGGTACATGACATGGAGGTTTGGTAATTATTGGACCAAGAGCATGTGCACATTTTTTAAAGTTCATGCAAACTATTGTTTTACCGCTCATGCACTTCCATTAAGTGGGTACCATCATTGTTTGGGGCCCAGATGTAGTATTGTAGTGTACATGAATGGGTGGCATGTATTTATTAATTTCTTTAACTTTTATCATAACTTTTATATTTCTACCATGGTGTTCAAGAGGGGGTTATTATTTTTCTCACAAATTCAAAAATTAATGAATATTGCTATCCAATAATAAAATATAATGATTGGAAAAAAAAATTTAATCTAATTTTGTATCATTTTTTAATTTGTTGAGTCGGCACTAGATGTAACAAATCCTCTAGTTAGATGTGGAGATTACTCTCAATGTGCATCATAACAACTTTGTAATCATAAGGCTAGATTGAATTGAATAGTTGTATTAGTGTCTCCTTCTCCACCATTTAATGATATGTTGTACATATGTATATGTTCCATATGTTATATTCTCCATAGTTAGAATATGTCAAAAAAAATTACATTAATTTATAGTCTTCCAAAAAGTATATACATATTACATTATTGATAAAAAAAAGGTTCATATTTTCTTATGTATTATAGGGATTCATACATTTATTACACTTATATAATTAGGGATGGTTCTTAAAATTTTACCTATATAAAAGAAACACAAATGGTTCCAATCACCACATTCAACAATATGAATACCATAACAAGAGTGAAATATGTAAGCATAATAACCTACATCTTAGGTAGAATCAATAACAATACCCAACAGGATTTCTACATTGCAATATATGAAAAATGAAAGAAAAATTTATTTTCTTGGCTTCCAGATCCTTTAGACCCTACCTTGTCCACCCCCAAAAAAGGTAACTACCTCTAACTCTTACAATTGATCTATACAATTATAATGAAAAATACAAGCCATTATATATTCATAAAATAACTATGAATTATATGAATATTAGCCCACAAAAAATGATGAAGACAATCAAGGATGGGACAATAAGGATGGAGGAGAGAAATAAAAAGGAAGAAGAGGGAATGGGGTGGAGATGGGGATAATAAGGATGTTGGTGAGGTGAATAATGATATAGGACAAAACAAATATGGAATAAGAGATGATGATACGAAGGTAAATGATGGGCATAAAGGCGATTGATCTTAAAATATTAAGTTACTAGTATAACCATTAGCCCTTCATTAAGAACAAAAAAATTTCAGTTAATAGAATTCTTAATATTACAATGCACTTTATAATGTTATGTGATTAGATTAACTTAACTAAAACACTTATGCTTGTGAAAATCAACTCGCAAAATCCATTCTTCATAACTAAAATGTGAGATGTAAAGAAGAGGACAAGAGAGAACAATACCAACAAAGCCACACAAAAACTTGATAATGGAGTTCACCAGACACTCTATCTACATCTCTGGGTCCACTCGCAAACAATGAAACTAATCTCATTAATCTTAAAATGATTAAATATATACAAAGACAGACTTACAATTCAAAACTGAAAACACATTTCAATTCTACAACTTAGGCTCAAAAACAAAAACCACCACTATCTTCCTTCAAGAAATTTTGTGACTTTTAAGTATAGACTCTACTATACTTAGATCAGTAACAAATTCTTAGGGAACATCTTTCATCTCGGTTACTCATACTCAAA
Organism: Pseudotsuga menziesii; assembly: GCA_001517045.1. Classification (NCBI taxonomy): domain Eukaryota; kingdom Viridiplantae; phylum Streptophyta; class Pinopsida; order Pinales; family Pinaceae; genus Pseudotsuga; species Pseudotsuga menziesii. The sequence continues at coordinate 454,566 of LPNX011191469.1, read as the reverse complement.
AACAAATTCCATGGTTGTGTTCCTCTAGAAATCTTGAATATTTTAATTATATACTTGACCATCTTCTATAAAGGCACTTGGGACCTCCAATCAACATGAATTTCAATGTTGAGCCATATCTTCTATGCACTTTATACCTCGTCTCAAATTGCATTCTAGTTTTAAAAGGGGTGAGGTCAACCAACCTTCGCTTCGAGCCAACGATGACTTGGCAGGCTATACGGTCACTGGGTAGCCATGTGGCCAACCATACATGATTATGTGGCAGAATTAGAAAGCACCATGTGGTAGGGTGTATAGTTGGAGGTGAATTGGAAATGGTTGGTAATGAGTGGCCCTCCATGTGGGCCACCTAGGTGGTTCCATGTGGCACCTTCAAGAATACTATGTGGTGTTTGGATCCAAAATTTTGTGCCTCGAGTAGTTCGGGAAACATATTATATTGTTCCACCATTTCTAACAAACTATACCATATATAAACAATTCTTAACAATGTGTATACATGTGAGGGGTTGATGAGATTTTAACCCATGACCTACCCACAACCAAGCCAATGCATTAACGAATGCGCTAAGGGAATTGGGTGTTATGTTAAACATATAATAATATATTTATGTTTATTTCCACATCAACACATGGTCCAAATAGAGTTTGGATGGCCCCACCCCTTTTAAAAATGACAAATTGAAATGAGGTACAGTATGTAGAGAAGGTATGGTGCAAGATTGAATTTTTTGCCAAGAGAAGCTTTCTAGTGCATGTGCAGAATCTAGTCAAGTTTATACTCAAAAGGTTTATAATTTTGAGAGGAATGCATCCATGTCCTCTATTTATAAGTCTGATAAATTGATATGAAAGGTGTCTCCAAAGGATTTGTTATTAAGCAAACTATAGTAGAGTCTATACTTAAAAATATCAAAATTTCTTGAAGAATCTAGTGGTGGTTTCAGTTTATGAGCATGATTTGTAGAACTAAAAGTTGTTTTCATCATTTGCATTGCAAGCCTTTATTTGTATATAGTTCATAATTTTGAGATTAATGAGAGTGGTATCACCATTTGAGAGTGGACTTAGAGATGTAGTCAAGGTGTCTAGTGAACTTTGTGATCAAGTTTTTGTGTGATTTTGTTGGTATTGTTCTCTCTTCATCTCCTCTTTACATCTCACATTTAACTTATAAAGAATGAATTAAATGCAAGTTGATTTTAATAAGCATAAATGTTTTAGTTAATTAAAGCTAATCACATAACATTGAAGAGGGAACTATCATATTGAAGATCATGTTAACTGGAAAAAAAAATGCTATCAATAGAGGACTAATGTTAGATTGGTAACTTAAGCTTTTGAAACCAAGTGATATCATAGTAGGCCTGACAAGTGAATGATAACAATAGCTAAACTCAACCAAAGTGAAGGAAAGCTTGCAAGTTTCAATCCATAAATCCAAAGGGGATTTTAAAAATGTGAGATGGCATTTGCAGGAGATGAAGGAGAGAACCCATGATCTCCAATGAAGTTGTGGCTACATTGCATGCAATGAAGGAATGAGTCAAACATTTGTATCAGAGAGTTCAAAGGATTATATAGGTTGAGTATTTAATACATGCTAAAGGAGGATGTGAAGGTGGAGGATCTTCAATACCTTATTCACCATCATCATTTACTGAAGGTGTAAGTAAACATTCTTCCAAGAATAAGCATTCTAAAAATCCTTCTCATGCTCATGATATGTCATTATTGAAGTTAGATGTTAAGTTTGACTTCCATGTTTAGAATGGAGAATTTAATGCACAAAAGTTGGACAACTACGTCAAACATATATAATTTTACTACAACATATAGAAGATCAATGAAGACACTACAAATATTCAATCAACCACTCCTTGCATGGGTGGCACAACTTTAATATGGTGGTAGATTCGAACTCAGACGAATATGATACAACATTGTAAAATACTTTCTTCTTGGGTTGAATTTATTTATGCATTAAGGATAAAATTATATCCTTTAGCATATACTCAAACATCTATGTTTTAATGGTTACATCTAAGACAACTGAAAGCAGAAAACATCCAATTTTATACTCAAGAATTTAAGAAGAAACCTTTAGCATTGGAAATTCCACCACACACTTGTGAAACTCTTATTAATTATATTGGTGGGTTGAATTCTTATCTTCACCATACTATTTTGATGTTTAATCCTACTAATATTGACAAAGTGTTTGTACAAGCTACTAATATTGAAGCTAGAAAAGGCAAGCATGGTATGGAGAATGTGTATAAGAATCCACCTAAGTTTGAGAAGCAGTCAAAAGGGAAAGAGAAGGGTAAGAAGATAGTTGTAGTGAATAAAGAGGTGGATAAGCATGCATGTCATCATTGTGTTAAGAAATAACATGTGGAGGATAAGTGTTGAAGATTGCATCCTGGGTTACTAACAAGTAAGTTCCAATACAAGGGGAAGCAAAAACAATTTCTATAGTGAAAAAAGACCTTGAGTCTGATTTAGGTGATAAGACAAATCATATATGCAATGGGAAGAAAAGGGATAAAATATTCTAGCTCAATTTCTTATATTCAATATCCTAAGTTTGAAAATGATGATAAGAAAATAAATGAGCTTTTCCACACAAGGATCATACTGAAGCATACAAATTAGGTAGATACTTTGTTTGACAAAGGGTCTCAAGCCAATTTGATTTCTAAATCTATTGTTAAGAAGTTGGGATTAAAATTTGAACCTCATGTAAAGCCTTACCCTTTGGGTTGGTACAAAAGGACACTCAATTGCAATTCACTAAACAGTGTAAACTTAAATTTGCAATTACTTCCAAGTTTACTAATGTGGTTGTATTAGATGTAGTTCCTCTCGACATATGCAACATAGCCTTGGGTATCCCATGCCTATATGATATAAAAGATATATTTTATCTTGAATAAAATAAGTATCACATTTTCAATGATAAGATTGAATATATTGTTATATCTCACCGAACGAAGACTAATATTTCTTTGATAAGTGGAGGAAAGATGAAGAGAATTGTGAATCCTAGTAATTCTTTGTTCTTATATCCGAGCAAGAGATAGTTGATATAAGCATAGAAGCTGCAATAGTTGTTGAGAATGAGAAACACATAGTTGATAGCAACAAAAACCAAAAAGCTATAAGCTTAAGGGATATCTATGAGTAGACTCATGTTATTGATGAGAATCTACAATATGCTTATGCTTTGTTTTCCTATCTGCCCACTTTTTTTAAGAAGCACTAAAGGATGCACAGTGGGTACAAGAAAATAAAGAATTCAATGAGAATGATGAAGTAGCTTCCATTAACAAGGAGCATGAAGATGTGAATTCTCTCCAAGAAGAGTTTAAATCTATTCATATTTTTTCTGACAAAAAATTTCAATGTGCAAGTAAAATAAACAGTAAGAAAAACCATGTTGAAACAAAAGAAGAAGACTTGCACTATGTTCCAGAAGCTAAAGAATATTTTGAAGAACACCTTCTTAGCATCAAGATCCATAAGACAAAGAAGAAGCAATCCAAGTACACATCAAGGAAAAAAGTAAAGGTGATGTTCTTTTGAATGAAATGTAAGCGTAGCTAAGACATAGACCAAAATGCATATTTTTGCATTAATAGTGTTTAAAGTATTGTTCTAGTTGAGATTAAGGGGGTGTGTTAAGAATTGTAATCTCAACGAGCCATTATCAATAATTCATTTATTAATTAGTTATTTGAGTAGTTGAGTTGCTCACATTATGTAGAATTAGTGACCCATAGTATTCTATGACCCATGGTATTTAACTATGGCTTTGTTGTTATCTAATCTTATAAATACTTACCAGTGTTGGATTTTATAGATTTGCAACAACCATTTCAAATCCACACCAGTGCAAGGGGATATGCATGGGAGCAGTCTTGATGTAACAAGGTAAATGTATCTTTTACCATTATGAAACCTTTACATAAGAAATAATTAACTATTCAACATATGATAAGGAATTGTATTCTTCAGTACAAAGTGTGAAAAAATGGAAGCACTACTTAATGGGAAAATAAACAATAACACACACAGATAATCAACCATTACAGTATTTGCAATCACAAACAAAGCTACACCAATCAAGGAAATTTTATTGGATGGGTTTCTTACAACAATTTAATTCGGTAAACAAATACAAAAAGGGCATAGAAAACAAATTGTATACATGTTATCAAGACCATTAATCAATGAACCCGTGATATCAAAACATACTTCTTTAGCACATGAATTTTTTGTTGAACAATATGCTAAGGATGATGATTTTAGGGATGTGTATGAGGCCCTCACTAATGAAAAGCATAATGAAGAAGTGAATTATCATGTATACAATAATATATTGTTTCATCTTGGAAATCATTGTACACCTAGATATAAAAGAGTTAATGTGATTAGGGATGCAAATACATCCACGGGGACTTCACTAAGTGAACATCTCACATAGCACGTGTGATTGTGGGATATTAAATAATACCCTTAATTTCCAGAGATATTGACCCAAACTCTTTTTGTTGAAACCCCCTCCCAATACTTAAAACTTCGTCCCCACCCCTTTTTATACCTCAATCCTTATAAACCACCCTACCCACCCCCACCTTAAACCCCTCATCCCCCCAATACCTGCAATATATTGTTTCAATTTTTAATAATTTTAAAACCCACAATATGAACTAACGTGATCGGATATTGGTCAACAAGTGAAGCCCCCGTGAATACATCACACGTTAGTCATTTTAGGGTAGGAAAAATAGTAGCATAATTGCAAAGATATTTTTATTTCCCTCGAATGAATTATACAGTTTCTAAGTCTTTTAAAGTGTGTGTGTTATGTGCCACAAATAATCCTAGCAATAAAACATTGGATTTGTATACACCTCTGTCAGTACCTTCCCAACCTTGGGAAAGTGTGTTCATGGGTTTTGTGGGATATTTTTCAATGTCTAGATCAAGTCATTATTACTTGTATGTTGTGGTGGACAAGTTCAGTAAGATGTGTATTTTAATGTTATATAAGAAGGAAGTCACAATTGAATAAACGCCACAAATGTTCTTTAATAATGTTTGGGTTCATTTTGATGATTCCTACTTCTATTGTATCTAATCAAGACTCAATTTATTGGGAATTTTTTTCTTGTTTATGGGGGTTGATGGACAATAAACTTAAAATGAGCATTTATTTTCATCCACAGATATCTGAAAAAATAGAGTTAGTAAACATTATAGTGTTACATTTTCTTAGAATTTATTGTAGTAAACATCATAAGTTATGGGATAAGTAGCTGCATTATGGACAACATGCCTACAATCATGCCATGCATTCTTTTACTCAGGGAACTCATCTTGAAGTAACCTACAATCATGCATTATGTACAACATACCTACAATCATGTCATGTATTCTCACAAGTCTCCTATGGACTTTTATTCCAAGGAAGAAGGTGAAGTGAATGGGCTAGGTGATGCTGACAAAGGTCAAAAATTCATTCAAAACATCCAATAGGTACATCAAAAAATACATGAAGAATTAGAGAACATCCAAGATAAGTACAAGACAAGGCATGACACGAATTAGGTTTATCGTCAGTTTCAAGCTGGTGACCAGGTTTGGTTATACATTAGAAAGGAAAGAATGACAAGTGAAGGTAAAAATATCAAACCAATCAGGTATGGTCCCTTCAATATTTTTTAAAAGATTAGTACTAATGATTTACATTTAGATATTCCATCTTATATGCATATGTATGTAGTAGTTAATGTTGATAATTTTAAACTTGATAAACATCCTATGATTATGGAAGACAATGAGGATGTTAAAATTCCCACAATTGATGATTTTGATCTTGATTACTTATATGAGTTGTAGGAAGATGTTATCCTATATAGAAGAACTAGTACCTCACGTCGGGGTGATGTAGAGTACCTTCGAGTTGGTATTAAAGAGGTACATCCAAGAAAATAAAAGTGGATGAAGATTAGGAGAATGAGAGATATTTACCTCACTTACTTGTTGATTGATTTGTAATTTTAGTGGTTTGAGAGGATTCCCAATGGGGACGAATGATCCAGGTGGATTTGTGATCACTCAAAAAATATCAATCTCATATGATGATGGGAATAAAACCATTTATTAGGTATCAATGATATCTTTTCAATGGTTCTTAAATCGACTCAAACGAATGTCATATCAGGAATATATTGCACTTTGAAGATTCAATATGTTAGAATAATCAAACCCATAGTATTACCCACTTAGACATTAATTCATTTATTTTTGTCTTATTTGCCTAGTTCATGAGTCCCGCCATGTTCAAGTTGCTAATTTCCTATCCATAGAGGTCAAACTTGCTATCTTTGACTCATGTAGCGCTTGGGAAAGCCTTAGGAATAAAATCTGCTTTATTCCTGGCCTCCTAGGCGCCCTTCTGCTTTTTCTGCTTTGTTGACTGCTTTTTCAGTTTTTAAAGCACATAAGGAAAGCAAGACTAGGTGAGGTGAACCTGTTTTATTCCCCTTTCATCCTCCACTCTTTCCTCCATGAAAAAGCATGTATGATCTGCCATTCCACCCCTCATTATCTTTCCCATGCGCCCTTGCCAATTCGTGAGCCTCATGATAGATTTGGGATCAGCTTTTTACACCTATGGGGGATTTGCCTATTTTGGGTAAGCCTGCTTTATGCTAGATTTGGATGCTTCCTCATGCATTCAATTTCTTCATGTATTCTATTTATTCAGAAACCTATGATATTACAGGGTTGGATATTGTACACTGAGTTAATATAATTTTTTGTTACAGCTCCATTTTCAGTCTCCATTGTTGACAATTTGCATGATCAATTGTAATTTGTTGTGAGTGAAATTAATCTATTGCTGGTCAGAATTTATACATGGTATCAGAGCCATTGTAGGTTGTCANCTGAGTCCCAGTAATTTTGAATCCCTGCAGCTATATTTCTCCAAGTTCAAAGCACTAGTTTTGCAGCTGAAACAGTGTGGTATTGAAAAGAAATATGATCAGATCGTATTGGCCATCCTCTTGAAGCTAGGACCTGACTACTCAGTCTTTGTTTTGACCTTCTATGCCACAAAACTCACAGCTCGAACCTGGAAGATGCCCAGCCTTGCAGATTTCATGGAATCTCTCACACAAGAACAAGACAAGCTGGTGATGATGGGCACCATCAAACCATCCAAAGATCAAGCTTTGATTGCTGGATATTCGAAGGTGGATTCAAAAAGAAAGAAGAAAGCTAAAAATCCACCTGAGAAAGGAAGAGACAAGAAGCAGTCTCCAGAGGATCAACAAGGTCCCAGGAAAAATACCCAGAAGAAGAAAAACAAAGGTGAAATGAACAAGTGCTCATACTGTTCGAAGGGCAATCACACTGAAAGCTCTTGTATGAAAAAGCAGATTGATATGCTGACCAATATCCTGGAGAAGAATGGCATCTCCCTTCCAGAAAGCTCAAAGAAGAGAGAAGGAGGACCAAGTTATGATGACAGAGAGAGAGTTCACGCTCTAGTTGCTGGCACATCAAGCTCACCCAGTTTTATCATAGATTCTGGAGCTTCAAGACACATGGTTTCGACTAAGGAGGCCTTCTCCTCACTGGATATGTCGAAAGGACCATCTATTGTACTGGGAGATGACTCTCTCACTGAAAGAAAAGGAAAAGGAAGGATAGATCTTGATCATGGTAACTTCAACAATGTGTTGTATGTCCCTGGTCTCGCCTCCAACCTTCTATCAGTGTACCAGATGACCCACACTGGGTCTCCTAAGAAAGTCACATTCTCACCAGATGAAGTTGAGATCACAGAAATATCAAGTGGAAGAATTATTGCAAAAGGAGTAGCGAATCATGCTCAAAAGGTATACATGTTTTCACACTTCCTGCCTTACTCAAACCCCTCTGCTCTTCTTATCCATGCTAATGAAGCTAGCAAGCTATGGCATGAAAGATTTGGCCATTTAAATTATCTGATCTTAGTGAGAAAGATATGGTCATAGGGTTTCCCAAGATAAAATTTTCCAAAGGAGTATGTCAAGGCTGTATCCTAGGAAAACACCCAGAGCATAAATTTGAGAAAGCCAGCCATGAGAGAACCTCTGCACCCCTCGAGCTGATTCACAGTGATGTTGCTGGTCCATTCCCTCATATGTCCATGAGTCAGTCCAAATATGCATTGACCTTTATTGATGATTTTTCCAGGTATTGTTGGGTTCACTTCATGAAACACAAGTCAGAAGTTTTTGGCCTATTCAAAGTCTTCAAGGCTTTGGTTGAAAACCAATGTGGAAGAAAGCTCAAGGTACTCAGGTCTGACAATGGTGGTGAGTATGTCAAGACTGAGTTTATTAACTATTCTGCAGATGCAGGTATTCAGATGCAGCATTCTATCCCCTACACACCACAGCAAAATGGTGTTGCAGAGAGGAAGAACAGATCACTGAAGGAGATGGCAACATGCATGATGGAGGCCAAAAATTTGCCACCAAAGTACTGGGCCGAAGCTATCAACTATGCATCCTATATTCAGAATAGGGTGCCTCACAAGCAG
>LPNX011191469.1:353061-433848 GCA_001517045.1 Pseudotsuga menziesii | reverse complement strand
TCTGTCTTCTGGTTATGCTTGTCTTTGATTGAGTCCCATGAAGCCCAACACTGATCTGATGTGTGCCCAGTATTTCCGCAACGCTTGCACTGCAAAGCTGATATTTTGCTTCTGCCCCCTCTGCCTCTGAAATTTCTTCTTCCTCGTCCTCTCTTGCTGCAATCTCCCTTGGAAGGGTCTTTGGATTGGTCTTTGCTGGAAAAGGCAGCACCAATATTAGATGCCAAAGAGTGCATCTCTAATCTGGAAATTATAACTTACAGAATGCTTAGAAAAATATACGGGATGCAGGTTTAGATTCCTGCTCCTTTACATATTACAATATGATTCTGTAAATAATTCTACAGTCCTATCAAACCAATCTTGCAGCTGCTCTATATTTAATTTCAATATATAAATTCTGTGCACTATTCTACACAATGCAGGTCTGAGTCTCTGCACTTTTTACAATATAGTCAATACAAAATATATCAAAATATATATTAGTCACTAGAAATAGATGATATTCTTCAGCATAAAACACAGTCTTCAACGCAGTCTTCAGCATACAACGCAGTCTTCAGTAGCATACAACTTAGTCTTCAGCATACAACGCAGTCTTCAATTGGATGTTTGCAGCAATATTTAGGTTTGGCCTCCATGCATTTCACAAGCAGTCTTGAGGGAGAGCACCATCTAGATTACAATATTCTAGTGGATATGGGAAGCTCCACGCTCATAGCTCGCAGCAATACCTCTGATAGGTATTAGAGCAGTCTTCCAGTCGCAGCAGTCTAGCAATATACATTGTACTGTGCTGTGTAGGAGTCACGAAGCAATATCCACAAATATCAACTATCAGTCATTGGTTTTCAACGAGCCTGAGGCAATAATACTCAGCTCGACTTCAATTTTCACCAGAATCTATGTCGTTTCAAATTCTTCTACAAATCCACAGCAATCGGTATTCAGCTTTATCCTCAACACTGAATCTTGGTAGACAATAGGCAATTTATCCACGATTTCGTTCTACCTCTACGAGCTATGCAGAATAAAAACGTTCTACTTCCACGAGCTATACAGAATAATACATACAAAACATTGCAAGAAAATCATTCTACCTCCACGCAGCTGTTCAACGCATTAACTTTAATATAGATTCAAACTCACGCAGCAGTCTACAAGTAGCCGTCGGTATTCAGCTCAACATACCAACAATCTTCAACATTCACAACGATGCAGCAATCCTCACAGCAGTCGGTATTCAGCTCCAAAACTCACGCAGAAAAATATATAATCAGTCTTCACTGACAGCAGCATGTATACACCAATATTTTCCAACACAGTATATATACTGTCAAACACATCAGTCTCCACGCTATTACAGCGTTCAACGCAGGTGTCTCCACTCAGGCAGTCTCTAACGCATCCTTCAACGCATGCTGTGAAATATAGAGAATATTAATGTAAATACTACGCAGTTCCTCAATACGCAACATAGATCTTCAGCATATACTCAATGCATACAATATATCTCCAAACACTTGTATGAAGTCGCTTCACTATATTCTTTCTCCTGCGCACAGTTTCAAAACAATCACAGGTCGCAGCCTTCAAGCAAGGCTGCAGTCTCCACGCAGGAAGCAACTAGCATTATAATAGCAGGATGAAGCCATTGCTTATGGCACAGCTGATCAGGCTGCCATTCTGAGTGGAGAAAGCAACGAGAAGGTGCAGGAATTGCTGTTGCTAGATGTCACGCCTTTAAGTCTTAGGATGGAAACTGCGGGAGGCGTAATGACAGTTCAAAAGATTCTGCTAGCAATAAAAGAGGAGGAGAGGTATCGCCACTGATAGTCTTTACAGTCACAGAAAATTAGGGTTTCTGTAGTTCCCTAAATATTGCAGCACTAAACAAAAAACGTTTTGGAGGCAGACTGGCGATATTCAAGCAGTCTGAAACAAATTAACAGAGCGCAGAACGGAGGTTTGCAGTTCAAGAGGACGCAGTTCAAGGCTTCAGCGTGAAATAATTAGGGTTAGGGTTAGGTATTTGTGCTATACCAATAATGCATGCACGCAGAGACTGGATTTCTCATGCCACTGGCAGACTGATGGAGCAGTCTGGCAATGGACTGGACTGGCAAGCAGAATGACAGCCAGGAGTTATGGCAGACAGCCCTGCTCTGATACCACTTGTTGGTAATAACTCCCGATTCAATATCCATTATATTGCTAACATCATTTATTTATACATTTCATAGGACGGTTGTGTTTCACCTTCCGCCCAGCCTTTTCGGCTTCCTGACTATTCAGTTTTATTTATTTATTTACAATAATCCCTAACGGATTATATTCTAACAATTCCTTAAGGAATTCAACAAAAAGCCTACTAGTGGTAGGGACGCTGCTGCTGCTTTACAAGGAGCAGGCTTGGAAATTCAATTTTCCTGTGCTTGTCAATAAATTTTTAATGATGGTTTCAAGTTTTTGGTGTGTATCATTTGACGGTTTAACCAATTTTTGTCGAGTGTCAAATTATTATTAATATTAAATAAAAACATGAATAAAATAATTTTTTTATATTATATATAAATATGAGTAAAATATTTATATAGAAATTACTAATTAAGTAAATTATAAAAATTTTAAGGAGAAAATTTTAGAGATATTTTGGAAAAATTTGAAGGCTCAGAGCGGAAGATTAATAATACAATTAGAAACACAAAATATAAATAAATACAATACACAAATTAAGAGCAGCCTAGAAGATGACCCAGCACAATGGCCAATGATTGTTAGCTAAGTTTTAGTAGTTAACATAGGTATTAAAAATTTTGGCGGGTTATCTAAATTCGTAAATGTCAAATTGACGTTTCAACTATTTTTTTACCTGTCAATGTTGACGCTTTTATCAAAAACTTACATGTCAAATACGTGTAAAAATGAAAAAAAATGTTCTGTGGAACGTCAAATTCCAGGCCTGACAAGGAGGCATGAATGTAATTTAGCTTCGAACATTATTTAAACTATTTTTGAAGGGCAATGAAATTTTCAAAACTTTATTATATTCTATTATTTTTGAAGGGTAACAAATTTACTAAAACTTCATTATAGATTACTACTAGTAAATTATTAATATCAATACTTTTATCTTATAATTATATAAAATTATAGTTTCCAAATTTCAACCATACTTTTACTAAAAAAAAAAATATCAAGTTAGTATTATTTCCATGATCTATGCTTTTCTATTTTGTAGGTTTTCTATAAAGCAAAAAATGTCATTGAACAATGGTTTTTCTATTATTTTTTTATTATTATTGTAATTAGCATCTACATAGTACAAATTTCAGTGCTCATTGCTCAATGCTCAACTAAATGATTTGAAAGTTGGAAGTGGAAATTGGAAGTTGGAAGGCTAGAGCTAGAGCCTAGAAGCCCTTGGAGTTGGAGAATGGACAGTGAAGTCTAGACTCTGGATACACAGCCTTGGAAAGCATTATCAAGATTCAAAGGTACTGCTTGTAAAATTTTTTTGGTTTAGATTTAAATATTTGTTTAAAATTCTATTGATTTATTTAAAAATCTATTGATTTGTTTAAAATCTACTATGATTTTCTGTAGTGTATATTTTCTGTAATGTATATAGATATTTAAACTCAATATAACCATAGTAGCTTCACGCCCGTGTCATAGCTTAACTCTATACCATTGTGTTGGCTTTTATGCACCTGTATTAGTACTATAAGCTTATATCATTTTAAGAAAAAACATTGAACCTATGTATTATCCATAATGAATGAACATCAACACTGAACCTATGTATGTATACAACTTGGTGCGGCACCAACGATCTGTAACCTTCGGATAGCTGTACATTTCAGCCTGCTTTATCAAATTGGATGGCTATACAGGAACCCATTTTACTGAATGCACATAATTTAAAAGTTATTTGTGCAACAAGGAATTTATCGAACACAAATTTTAACAAGTTAAAAAACACACACACTAGAACATAAATTCGTCAAGTAGGCTTTATTAAATCACCCATGGACATATTAAATCGGTATACAATCAAAACATCTAAGTCATTTCTGATATAATTTTTCGGAATGATGAACAATCTAAACCAACCAGATACTACTGTTCCTATGCGTCGACTTCCTATTCAGGGAAATGGAGTCGAACCCCCCATATGTTCTGGTTGTCTCCTCTTAAACCTGCTTCCATCCATTCGTACATGTTTAGAGATAAGTGGTTGCGTCAATCCGATTTCCTTAATGGTTTTGATCCACGGAGCCAATGGACCACAACAAAAGATATTTGTAGCCAATGTGAATTAACATTGATAGCTTCCACATACAAAACAATTAACTCAGAAAACAAAATCAATGATGCAGAGTCCCGACTGTCGAGGCCCAAGGCTACCTTTGCATCAGTAATCCAAAGGATTCTCTTATAAACACACAACGCGTTGTGCAAGTGACCATGTGTAACGTAGTTGTAGGACTTGACTTAAACATTTTTATATGCAACACAATGTAATTCCAAAAATCCTAATCGCAATTATCTCATTGTAAAAACCTTGATGCTCAATCAGTCGAGTAAATTCAATTAAATGAACAAGAAGACGAGAATCTGTCATATTCGTGATTACACATATGTGTTGTGGAGCATAGTTCTGTTATAGAAGGTAAACTATTCAAGTTAGTTCCTTGAACTTATTCACATGCGACCTTGACCTTGAATCCTCGGATACTTGTAGAACAAAAGATTGTAGATTTAACTTTCACAGAGTATTTCCTTAGATAACATTCCTAGAAATTAGCACAGAACAATTTTGAGATGAAGAAAGATTTCCACCTCTCCAATTACCAAAATAATTGTATTCACAAATCTTGAATGCTTTGGAAAGTTCCAACCACGTTATGCATTAAAGACAATTGGTTGTGTCATGGTGAAAGCATAGCAATTCAAAACGTTTTTCTCTGAGATGACTCTTTCAATGTTCAGGATCGATCACTGATTCAGAGCTCATCAAGATTCGGTATTTTAAGCATGAGTTATTTGAATGGGTAAAAGACAGAAAAGTTGACAGACCCTATTTCCCAAAAAGCTATTTTGATAGAGAGGGAATGAGACATCTATACAATTTGAGTCCCAAATTTCAAACATTTGAACTTGGCACTAAATCTTGAGACTTGAAAACTCCTTTCCTTGACCATTTTTTATTTTAATATAAAAATGTCAAAAAAAAATATTTTGAAAAAAAATAACAAAAATTAATTATTGAAGGGTAAATTTTTTAACAAACCTTCACTATTGAAGAGTAAAATTTTTAGTAAACCTTCATTCTTGAAGGGTAAAATTTTAAACAAAATGTTTCATAACGGGCAATATAAAATGTGAAAACGTTAAAAAAAAATTGACGAGTAAAATAAAAACCAAATTCCAGCACTGGCTTCGAGAACCAGAAGCGACCGAATGAACATTCAACGACTCAAGTAATATGGATATTGAATAATGTTGTTTCGTTGAAAACATATAAGTACAACACCTCCATTTCTAGTTGGATTTAATATTCACAACTACAAGTGAATGAAGGGTCTCTTCCATTAAGGAGCAATTAAAAAATAATATTGTAACGTTTTGTTATATTGAGAAGTGTTTATATTTTAGAATGTGTGGTGGATTAGTATTAATGTTTTTTTAGGTTAAGGGAAGATGAGACAAGTATATTGTCGATATTGATTTTATGGTGGTGGTTCCAAATTAAACATGAACAATTATAAACTAGCACATGCATCATGTATTCATGCATATTTACAAGTTATTATTTGTGTGTGTGTGTGTGTGTGTGTGTGTGTGTTTATTTCGAATTTGGAAATACTTTGATAAGATTAACCTCGACATTAGACTTGTCTCATCCTGGTGCAATCTAGGAAAAACATAGGCCCTAGTATTCTAAACTAGCAACAACCATATGTTCGGAATAGGCCGAGAGACATATATTTGACACGTTGATAATGTTTTTTTTCCTAAAGAATGTGTCAATTACTTTATCTAATAGTTAATCTAATATAACAACCACTTAATTTGTGGTTGTTAAGCTCATAGTTGAAGTCAAGTTCAAAGTTCTGTCATCATTGTAGTTAAGCTAATAGTTGTATCTAATAGTTAATTTAAAAGTTAATATAACAAATCCGAGTTATCTTGACTCCTAGCTTCCAAATGGAGTTTGGCTAATCCTTACATGCGTATTAACTCGACTCCCAACTACGAGATGGAATTCGACTATCACATGGGTTGCACATTACCATGCCACTAAGTGCAGTTATCACGTCAGTTCAGAGGAAATTATTAGGAGTTCAGAGGAGTTCTAGGAGTTTGGAGTTTGACTATCACATGAACTGCACATTACTTCAACTCCCAACTATAAAATGCAGCTTGACTAACCTTGTGTACATTATCTCACTTCTAGTTGTTAGATGGAGTTCCACAGTCACATGGACTACACATTGCCACATTAAGTTCAGTTATCACATGAGCTATTTTTTCAACTACCATAAAGTGTTGTTATCACTTGAGCTATTTTTTCGTTTTTTTTATAATTGTTAATTATAAATTTTGAACAATGCCCATAGAATAAATTTGGACAATTCACTTGTCTCATTCTCGTCCATAGATGAAAAAACATAGACAAAAAAGCCCTTGTTCATGTTTATCTCTTTCTCATGAGATTCCTCTGCGTGAAACAATGATTTAAATTTTTAAAGAGTTTATTTGAGACGAAATCATCTTGCAATAAATCTATAGAAATACTGATTTAAATGTTTTTATTAAGTCTTTTTGAAATAGAATTGTCTCGATTATCGATCTTGGAATACTTATTTGATTTGTTTTCTTTTATATTGAATTTAATTGAAACGAAATTATTCTAAGTATAGATCCATAGAAATATGGGTTTATATTTTATTGTATATCTCCTAGTCACTTGAATACAATTGATCAAAGGAGATCTTGAATTCCTTAACCTTACTCCACATTTAATTATCTATGAGCTAATGTAATAGTTATCCAATATAACCATGATTAAAGTTGGAGTTGAGCTAATAGTTGTAAAACCATTGGAGTTAAGCTAATAGTTCTATCTAATAGTTAAGCTAATAGTTATCCAATGTAACAATGGTTAGAGTTGAAGTTAAACTAATAGTTGTAAAATAATTGGAGTTAAATTTAATAGTTGTATCTAATAGCTAATTTAAAAGTTAATATATGAGTAATCAAAATTTAATGTAAAAGTCATGTTTGGAGTTGAAATATCATCAATTGAGTTAAGTTCATAGTTGTATCTAATAATTGAATAGTTGAAGTTGAAGTTTATTTTTTTCAACTATCACGAACTATACTTATACTTATCAGATGTTAACTAAGCTATTTTTTATTTTTTTGAAATTGTTAATTATAAATTTTGAACAACGCTGATAGAATCAATCTGGACTATACACTTGTCTCATTCTTATCCATAGATGAAAAAACATAGATGGTAGTCCACTCCAAAATTCTAATATATATATATATGCCTATTGGAGTAAATATAAACACCTATTGGTGTAAAAATAAGAATATAAAAAATAACAGATAGATAGCTTATTTATGGATAACTGTAACAGATGCAAGTATAATGGGCAGTTGGTGGCAGAAAACTTGTTTAACTATGAAAAAGACAGGTAATAATAAGTAGCTCAACCATAAATAACCGGATGCAACTACTCATGAATAGAACTTGTTTGTTTGTGACACTTAATTTGAGACCTATTGATGGTTAATTAATTGTGTTTATAGCTCTTTGTTATGATATGAGAAAACTCATAGTAATAGCACATCCACATAGTTTGTGGCTGGATCACGTCTATAGGGATTAAATGGTTGAGAGATAGCGATAGAATGGAAGACAATTTGATTTTTTTATTATTCCTCATTATCTTCTAGTTAAATTGGTTCAACTTTGAGTTATGCATGCCTAGATACATGTTATCACCAACATTCTCCCTGTCATCCATTTATCAAGTATCAATTATTATTATTATTATTATTATATATATATATATATATATATATATCTTATTTTATGAAACATTCTTCTAGTTATCTACCATTAATTGCTGGTTATCCATTTATCAGTTATGAGTTATCCATGCATCGCTACTAGTTGTTCATTCATCAGCTATGAGTTTATATATATTTCAAATTTTGAACAACTGACATAAAATCAATCTCGACAATACTTAAATGAAAAAGCATAGGCACTAGTCCACTTCAAATCTCAAATAAAAACGACTATCAACGTAAAAATCCCATGAAAAACAAAAATCGCACATATTATTATTTTTGGTTAAAAGGGTAAGTGTAGTCGGAGTCCAATCTGGCTGGGTTGGAACTTGGTGGCCATTCGCGCATGTGACGTTTGGTGGCCAAAACAGGTCCTACAATATTAGGAAGACGAGGAAGCGGTGCCCTCGATCTGAAGTTGAAAGTGAATTAGGTTATAGGATAACGACGAAACGGTGCACTCGATTTGATGTGTGAAAGTCAATTAGGTTGAAAGTCAATTAGGTTAAGTTACAGATTGGACACACGAGGTTCATATGTACCATTCTTAAAATATGGATCAAAAATATATTTTAGCCAATCATGAAATGCAACGCACTAAGCCTATGGTTTGCTCGTGTCCTTTGAAATTGACTGGAACGTTCTTTTTTCAATTCGGAAACCTATGTTTTTCTTCAACAGAAAATGGAATTCGGTTATCATATCATAATAGCTGGATTCCTCATGTTCCTAAGTCGTAAATGGACGTCATAAGTGTAGTCCTGCATGTCACATGATTACGTCTCCGAGCATACTTTCATGACAATTTTCACCGAATGAAGTCTACGATATATCAGTTATTAGGGTGATTAGTTGCGGTAGAGGCGCATTCGAGAGGGACGTTTACTACGTGAAACATGCAAAATAAATATAAATATAATAACTTCTAGATATATATATTTATAATAAATTAATGTCCCTAACGTATAAACACAAGAAGTGCAAAAGGTTAAATATATTAAATAAATTTAATATTTATAAATATAATTTTTATAATAAATTAATGATAACAATGTTTATATATATATAATTAATGAGCTCACAATTATAATATTGTATATGCTAATGCTTGTTTGATCTCATTTTGTACTTAATTTTGATATATCTTATGGTTGTGACTGACATAATGGGTGCACTTGGTTATTATTCTGATATAAAGAGAGATTGCTTAGACTTTGTTCATTGTATATATTTAACCTTGGTTTTCCTTGAACCCGCCTTTGGGAGTGGATAGCTTCTTCTCTTCTAGATGCATAATTGATAGTAGGTGGTGACTTTAATATGGTGGAATGAGATGGTGATCGAGGTGTTGGTTTAGGTTCAATGGTGTGTGGTGCGGAAAAACATGCATGGTTGAGGTGTAAGGTTGCCCTTCAACTCTTTGATTGTAATTGGAAAAAAAAGGTTGGATTATGGAGGTTGGTTCGCTTGGTCCAATTTTTATCAGTGGAGGGAGTGGATGTAGGCAATATTTGATATAATCTATTGACTCTAGGGTGATTTTTTTGGGGGTGAATTTCAATCGGTTGATGTTTTGATGGATATAACTAGTACAAATCATTTTCCCTTTTAGAGTTCCATTTTGGTGGGTAATGTGATTGACTTGAAGCCTTCTACCTTGTACAAGTTAAATGTTTCTCATTTGGACTCCCCCGATTTGCATGCTTTGTGCCATCATGTTTGGAATCTTGGTCCTTGTCCTATTGATGGAAGGAGTTTATTGTTTGCTATAATGGGAGGAATCCATTTAAGGACTATAAAATTCATGCATGTGTGGGGCCATATTATTGTTTGCGAGTATAGAAGGGGGCATCGGAGGCTAGGTGGAACTTGGAAGAGGTCCATACAAACCTTGATGAGGATTTACTTACAATTATCCTTCAAGAAGATGGAGCATGCCTAAAGTTTGTGGTGGTTAGGGAGGATGAGTATATTGCAATCTAGGTGCTTAGATTGTGCCAAGATGCGATGGATTAAGGAAGGAGATGAGAGGTCCTAGTCTTTACTTGAATTTATGAAAAAGAAAGGGGTTGTTGATAGGGTTGGGTCTTTGTAAAGATGATGGTTCACTCAATGAATATCCCTCTAAGATCTAAGGTATGATCACTAATCACTTTCAAAATATGTTTTCCCATAATCCACTTTAGAACAAAGTATTTGGTTTCATCTAGGAATGCTTACTATAGGTTGGTTTCAAAGGTCTATGTTGTTGATCATGCTAGGTTGGATAGGGATTTAATGAAGGATGAACTACTTGAAACAATTAGCTCCATGCAAGTTGGAAAATCTCAAGGGATTGGTGGGAACCTTGTGAATTCTACAAGACTCGGTGGGATACTATTAGAGATTACTTCAACTACATGGTTTCAAAGGCCTTTTCCATAAGATGTGTGATAGACTCTATTAATTAGGGGCCAATCAAGCTCATTCCAAATCATATGTTGCTAAGGACACCATTAGGGGATAGTGACCACTGACATTATTAAGTGTTGCTTACAAAATATCAGCTAAGGTCGTGGCACAATGAGTGAGAGATGTTGCCAAGAAGACTATGTGTAAGGAACATACAAGTTTTGTTTGAGAGCATTTTATTCTAGACATCGTGATTTATCATAACATTCTACCCTCTTCTACAATGTACCCTAAATAATAACTCTTCTACAATGTATCCTAAATAAGAAAAAGTTAGAGCGAGAGAGGCAAAAATGAGAGAGAAAAATAGAATATTATGGTATTTTGTGATAATGTTTGATCCCAAAGTTAGATTGGAGCACTATTAGTACCGTTGGAAAGGTTGCATCAAGGGCTACAACTTTTGTGTTTTGCACTTCACGAGATTCCTCTTGGTTTGGATCATGCGTGAATTTTTGTAAATATGGGCATGAGGAATCTCAAAAATAATCTTTGAAAAGATGCTTTTAAAAAAATCTTTTAAATCATCTTCTAAAATATGCTTTATGAAAAGAACCTTTGAAAATATACTTTTCGAGATTCCTCGTGCATAGATTTACAAAAATGCATGCCCCGACCAAACCGTGAGGAATCGCGTAAAGCGCAAAACTAAAAAGTTGTATCCCTCGACGATATATTTCCAACGATACCAAGAGCGCCCCAATCTGACTTTGGGATACAAAATTTATCATGAAAACACCATAATATTCTATTTTTCTCTCTCAATTTTTCCTATCTCTATCTACCTTTTTCTTATTTAGGATACATTTTGGGATTGGTAATTTCTTATGTTGTTTGGGAGGCCATGGAGTGGAACCAAGAACCTAGGAAGCCATCCCTCTTTGTTAAAATTGATTTTTATAAAGCATATGATCAAATTTACTGGACCCTCATTCCAAATATACTGTCATGTTTGGGATTTGGTTCGAAGTGTGTGGGATGATTAACACCCTATTCCCTTATGCTTCATTTTTTTTTGTAGAGAATAATACACTCTAACCATGTATGATTTTATATCTATCTATTTGAAGGGTAGTTCCCCTAGCACATTATATTTAGGTTTTTTCTATTGATGCACTTGGTTCTTTGTTGGATGATTCCCATATTCAGGGGAATATTAAGGGGATCTCAAAACTAGATGATTCTAAGATGGTGAATAATCACGTTGCAAATAATTCCTCTCTATGTTTCCAAGGTTACCAAAACTCAATGTCTAATGTGTTAGAATTCTGACTTACAAGCATTTATGTTAGAATTCCATTTATTTAGCATATCACATCATAATAATTCGATGCATGATGATCACTGAAAGAAATACATTCAACAATAAACAAAAAGACACAAAGATTTATCCTGGAAAATCCTCTCATAGGAAAACCCAACAATAGTTCCCATTATAGATTTTTCAACCAAGTAAAATGTCACAGTGTTGATAAGAAGCTTCTAATCAAACCCAAGAAAAAGAGATGGATGTATTCCAAGTGTTATACAACCCAAAACAATATTCTTCGTAGCTGGAATGAACCTCTTCCTCATGTAGGAGCAAACTTGATTGTTGTGAATGTGTGTCTCAAATGAAGAGTGTGCCCTCCTATTTATACTTGTTTTCTGGGTGACTTTTCCTTATGTAGCCAACTTCTCTTTCTTACAAGTACAATATAAAATAATAATTTATTTTGAATACAACATTACAAATACAATATAAGATTTTTCTTTTTAGGGTTTTACATGACAAATATAATCAGATGAATACAATACGAATATCTTTTGAATATGCATCTTAATTTAACACTCCCTCTCAACAAGGAAAATATTCTTCTACCACAATATTCAACACTGCTTATGTTATCTTATACTTGACCATTTACTTGTTGACCTTTTTGTGAATCTATCCATCACTAGAATTTTTGTATGGCCAATCCCGTTTACTCACATCATGCATCTAGGATCTCAACATATCATCCCACTAGTGGAAGAAATGTCATCATCCCTTTACACCTTTTGGGTGTCGACGTCCTTTTGGACCTTATTTCATCACGATACTTCAATATAATCCATCTTCCATCTCTGTAAGCAGTGCATGCCAACTCTACAAGTTGTGAATCTACCAGCTCTGTAAGCTGCACATGTCAACTCTATAGTTGCGCATCTTCCAGTTCGAAGACTGCACATGCCAACTGTAGTTGCATATATTCCAGTCCTAAAGACTACACATAATGCCCATGAATTACTACCCTCTGCCACCACACTTAGTGTGCTACTTCCTATTGAAATCACATATGCAACTCATCACTCCCCCTCACAAGTTAAGTCCATATAGACCACTCCAAGATTTTCCCTGAAGTATTCAATCTTTACCCTTGATAGAGGCTTAGTCAACACATCGACTATCTACTCATCTATTGAAATATAATGGAGCTTCACAACTCCCTTTTGTACCATATCACGAATGTAATGGTATCTAAACTTAACGTGCTTAGAGTTGTCATGAAACACATGGTTCTCTAACAAATTTATACAACTCCGATTGTTACAATAGATACATGTCACCTCTAACTCGAGATCAATTAGTCCTACAAGAAACATTCAAAGAAACACAGCTTCACTAGTAGTTGTACATGTTGATATATACGCTTTTTCAACTATATTGAGAGCCACATTATTCTACATCCTGCTAATCCATGAAATCATAGCAAACCCTAAACTAAAGAAACATCTTGAATTTCTCTTCATATCAACAACACTACAAGTCCAATCTGAATTAGCATAACCATGTAATCGTATATCACAATATGAGACATATCTAAGTCCATAATCAATTGTACCCTTTAGGTACCTCATCACATGCTTTGTAGAAATCAAGTGAACACATATTGGCTCAACCATAGACTAACTCAATGTGTTCACAACAAAGCATATATTTGGTGTCATGTTCATCAAATACATCAATAGACCAATCATCTGTATATACATGGTGGCTTCCACTGTCTCTGGTGGAATATCACTCAATAAATTCATGTTTGTCACCATTGATGTAGGCATGGATTCACAATCCATCAGCTTGGATCTCTTCGAGATCTCTATAACATATTTCCTTGGTTAAGGACAGGGATGATTTTAGGGGCGAATTTTAGCCCAATGGGCTATTTTTCCATGTTTTTATCCCAAAAAACATTCGCCATTTTGCATTTTTTGAAGCCCTATTTCGCCCAATTTTGATGGGGTAAAATTTTTTCACCCCAAAAATCGCCAAATTATTATATAAATGATATAAAATCCTTGGAAATTAAAATATTTTTTGAAAAATATCGCCAATCATTTTATAGTTGGTGTTTTAAGAATTGGTAATATTCGCCAACATTTATACACTTTTAAATAAGTATGGTTCCTTAAAATCATCCCTGGTTAAGGAAAATCTTTTCTAGTTTTTTCCACACCTCTAGACTAAATAAATAGTTTATCATACCTAGGTATTTCATATTGAACTCTACAGTAAGTTTCCTCTTAAATTCCACGTTGATCTTCTCGATCCTTGTTAGAAACTAGTCGTCCACATGCAATAATAGTATCACTCTAGTCCACTATCCACAACCTTGTAGTAAAGGTTGGAATCTACTTTACTCTTTGTAAATCCTAAGCTCATCAGGAAACTGTCAATTCTACATTCTACCATACCATGCTCTAGGTTCTTGCTTCAACCCATGCAATGCCTTTTTCAAGATGCACACATGTGTCTTTCTATCATGTGTCTCGAATCCTTTTGGTTGTTCCATGTACACTTCTTCTTATATTACACCATTTAGAAAAGATGTCTTCACATCCATCTAGCGTACCTTCCATTTCATCTTTGCAGCTATTGCAAGTATATCTCTAATCAAAGTGTATCTAGCCACATGATAAAATGTCTCCTCTTAATATATACATTCTTTCTAGGAGAAACCATGTGCCACAAACCTTTCCATGTATTTCATGACACGTATGTCTATTGAATCCTTCATCTTGTAGATCCATTTGGAAGTCACCACTAACTCCCCTTCTTGTCTCAGAACCACATCCTAGACATCATTCTTCATAATTGACTAGTATTCCTTGATCATGGAATCTTTCCATACTTTATTGTCAGTTTATTTCTCATAACTAGAAGGATATGCATCGATGATATCACATAACAATGCTACATAACTGGAATATGGTCAAGCTCTCTTGCTTTGTTTGGAAGATCCATCGAGAGAACCATACTTTTCTGCACCTTGAATAATTTCTCAAACCCAGCCTAGTTTTCTCTTATGTGTAATAATATATTGAGGTGGATCTATAGGTATCTGTGGTTCTATCATATCATGGTCCTCTAGAACATGCTGTTATAGAGCATCATCATCTACTCATGTCTTTGTAAATCTAGGAACTACAGTCTCTTCATCATGGACCTCATCTGAATGAATCTGCCTAGATCTGCTAAATGTTGCATCTTCATCAAAGGTAACATATCGGCTAATATCAATCTATTTGTAACCAAGGATATAGACCCTATATGTCTTCAATGTCTCACTATATCCAACGAATATCCCCTTCTTTACTGAAGGGTCAAACTTCAATCTTTTCTCTTTTGGAACATGCACATACATTGGACAACTAAATATCTTCAAGTTGCTGAACTCTAGGTTTTCTCTTTTAAATATCTCTTTTGGTGTCTTGTTCCCAAGTGTGTTGTGAGAGATTCTATTTTTTATATACACAATTGTCCTAACTACTTATTCCCATAGGTGTAATGGTAAATCTTGATCATGGATCATAACCTTCACTACTTCATAGTGGACCTAACATAAATGTCCACAAGAGTTAACCTGTATTAGTTTGAACAGGTATCAACAAAAATGCATGTGCTATAATAAGACAACAATTTAAATAAATAACACTTATTTCATAAAACATTAAATAATTACCTTTGATTATTAGGTTGACTCCCTCTTGGTTTATTCTTTCTTGCAAAAATGTATTGAAGTCATATGTATCAGTCCACACACATTTGAATGTATGATGTCTAAGATACCTTTGTCTTTACTTTCATTGCTTTGACACAGGTTCTTCACATTCTTTCCTTGTAGACATCCTTTTCATATGGTATTATGCTCTACTTGGATATCTGGAAAACCTGTTACCACCTTGCTCACGATTGGAAATGTTGTGTAATTCAAATGAGCAAGTCTTTTTATTCCATGGCTCACTTGGATTCATGGTACTATGTACTAGTGTTGAATATGAGCATCCCTTAAATTTGTACAATCCTCCTTCTTCAACAGCAATTAGGATTGCATCATCAATGGTCTTTCCTTTTAGCCACATGAGAAATTCTCCATCATTGAGAAACTTTGAACCCCTTCTTATCCAATGCTGAAATGGATATATAGGAGGTTCTTCTTCAAACTAGGTACATATAGTACGTCCTTCATCTTAGTGGTCCTAGAACTAATGGGTTGAGGACGGTTCACGTTGATCTAGTAGTCCTCTCTGAGGATGAATCTATGAATAAGAACACTCTATTGAGAGTGGTACTAGCACTAATAAGTTGAGTACAGTTCGTGTTTATTTAGTGGTCCTTTCTAAGGACGATTCCATGAACAAGAACACTCTATTGAGAGTGGTCCTAGCATTTATAGGATGAGGACGTTTGCATTGATTTAGTGGTCCTTTCCGAGGATGGTTCCGTGAACAAGAACACTCTATCGAGAGTGGTACTAGCACTGATAGGATGAGGAAAGTTCGCATTGATTTAGTGGTCCTCTATGAGGATGGTTCCATGGACACGAACAATATTTTGAGAGTGGTCCTAGTTATGATAGGTTGAGGATGGTCCGCGATGATTGGCCCTGCATTTACTTGCAGACGAGTTCCTGCATTCAATTACAGATTGTGATGTTTCAACATTTATTTGTGTTGTGGGTGATTTAGCTCAATATTTATATATACTGATAGTGCATGTGATGCTCGAGATGATGCCAGAGATGATGATTCTCAAGATGATTTCATCGATGATTCTCGAGATGATTCTCAAAAGATGATGATGCTCAAGATGATGCCATAGATGATGATGCTCGATATGATTCTAGAGATATGATGATGCTCAATATGATGCCAGAGATGATCATAACATTCTACCCTCTTCTACAATGTATCCTAAATAAGAAAAAGGTAGAAAGAGATAAGCAATAATGAGAGAGAAAAAGAGAATATTATGGTATTTCTGCAATAACTTTTGATTCAGAAGTCGGATTGGAGCGATCTTGGTACTGTTGGAAAGGTGTCATCGAGCACTACAACTTTTGTGATTTGGGCATTACAATATTTCTTACGGGTTGATAGGAGAGTGCATTTTTGTAAATATGGGCATGAGGAATCTCGAAAAGCATCTTTTCAAAGATGCTTTTTGAAAAACATCTTTTAAAGCATATTTTAGAATATTTTTTAAAAGATGTTTTTCACAAAGCATCTTTGAAAAGATGCTTTTCGAGATTCCTCATACCCAGATTTACAAAAGAGCATTCCTCATCCAAATTGAGATGAATCTCGGAAAGCTCAAAAAATAAAAGGTGTATCCCTCGACGAGCCCTTTCCAACGGTTCCAAGAGAGTCCCGATCCGAGTTTGGAATCAAAATTTATTGCAAAAATACCATAATATTATATTTTTCTCTCTCATTTTTGCTTCTCTCTCTCTACCTTTTTCTTATTTAGGATACATTTTGGGCTTAGTAATTCCTTATGATGATGCTCAAGATGATGCTAGAGATGATGATGCTTGATATGATACCATATGATAGAGATGTCCATGATGATGATGTTCCATGGATGATGATGATGTTGATGTAATTGTGAAAACTTCCTATGAAATATAGATTCACCGGTGAGTTGTACAAACGTGTTGTTGTATTGTAGAATACCTTCCTTGTTAAGAGGGAGTGTTAAAGAAATGTAACTATGGAAGATATTCTATTTTTATTGTTATCACCCCTTTCGGAGATGTTTCTCCTTTGGCTAGGGATGCCATTGATGTAATTGGTCATGTAAAGTCTTAAGGTAAATCCTTCATTGTAAGCTATGCTAGTAGTACCCACTAAAATATTATTAAAATTTATGTTTGAGTCTTCAAAGGAAAGTTGGCCTTGGAAGCAAGGAGAAGTTGGCCCAGTTGGTTTATTAGGACTCTCAATTGATCTGTATAAATAAGAGAGGCACCTCCCTCATTTGGACAAGTAGAACACTCAAGCAGATGCGCTAGAGAGAGAAGAGACTGACCATTTGGAGGAGAGGAAGCAGTCTAGTCTTGTTATTGGGTCTTACACTATTCTTGGGTGAAGTCTATATAGAGGAAATTTTGTTGGGTTTTTCCCTATGAGGGTTTCCAAGGATAAATATTTGTGTTCTCCTTTGTTTTGTTGTACTTGTTACTTTTTCATAGATCCTTTTGTTTTGGTATAACAACTTTTAAAATATCAACAAATGGGTTCCATATGTGTGGAAACAACCCTACAATAAACCATTATTTATGTTTCTATTCATGAAACTGGAATGTTACCTTGTCCATTAATGTTTTGAGTCTCTGGTCAATCTCCCAGACTGACTCATTTTCCAATTGCTTATTTTCCTTCAACTCAGTCATATACTGTGACTCAAATTTAAGCTTCTTAAATTATTTTACCAATTCATATTTCAATCTAGCCAAAGTTTTGTTTGGCACAGTTCTTTGATACTCCATATATCATGTCATCGCATGATCCATAAAGGTGGTTATGAACTACTCAATTTGGTATCATCATTTTGGATAGACTTTTCTTGCCATATCACTTCACACACAAACAAATGTTGATCCGGATGATTTGTCCCCTTCCCTTAGAAGACATGCATTCTCAAAGTAGGTTCTACCCCTACCATTGTATACTGAGTAATACTACTTCCCGGTGTCTCATTTCTAGTCTGACTAATCAGTTTACCCCACTACTTTGACTACTATTTCTATTACTACTAACTTGAAATAATGGATTCCAACTTCTTACCTCAAATGTTGCAGAAGTGCATGGGTTCATCGATTTGACACAAATTTAGTTTTGAATAGGACAGCCTCCTTCGGGAAGAATTAGTTTCTTGCATTCTTCCTCTAAGTGTGACAACCCTTCAATATAGGGACCCATGTAGCAAGTTCTTTCTTGATAGTTAATACGTTGCTTCTCTACCTCTACCATAGTCCTCTTCCTACTATCTTTTTGAAACCTCTTTCCTCTATGCAATAGTCCAATCTCTTCTATTGTCACATATTCTTCCCTAGTCATCATCCTTAGCTCATCCTTTCTTTATCCATCCTTCTTCTACTTTCATTCATCTCAGTTTTTTGTCATCCCCCACCTCTTCCATTATGCATGTAAATGCTTAGTTGCTAGGGTGATCTCATTCCAATATCATCTAGTTCTTTTATCACTCAATAACATATTAATCTAGGTCTTTAATGAATTTAAGTACCTCCCTCGGGGGCCTATAAATAATCCCTCTCTGTTGCGCTATAAGATTCAGTATAATTTACAACAAACTCTATGATATGCCCTTGCAAAATACTATCCAACCAAAAGTCTATTGCACATGTTATAAGATTGCTTACAGTATTGAGTATCCAGATATGTTCAGGGGTGTAGTCACTTAGACCATCCATGAGATGTCTCACATTTGATTAAGCTAACTTTAATACTCACTCTGCCATGAGTATAGGGAACTCACAAAAAAACCATTCGTACTTCTCCCTATGAATGTATTTTTGCAACCAATGTATGTTACTGATGTAAGGGTTGTTATTTTGCTTTATTGTGGACTCGTAATCCTTCTACTTTAGCCAATCTTCTATTTCTTCTTTCATTAGTCTTTAGAAATTCATCAGTTAGGTCTCACTATCCTTCCAATCGCAGATCCTGGTCCCAATAATGGAACCATTTGTTGGCTCAATCTTCAATCTAGACCCAGTTCACTAAGAAACAAACCAACAAACCCCACGACACCATCCCATTCAGCATCACCTGCAACCAAATGAAGTCTCACGCGAAGTACATATGGGAGTTGTAGGAACCACATTTCTATAGTAATAAAGGGAAGAGCAAGTTGATCTATGAAATAATGCATTCAATAAGACTTCAACACATACACCATCAATACCAATCATAACACAATTCATAAATATTAACTATGCGACAACATCATAAGTTGAACTATACACAAATTATTATTATTATCATTTTATCCCTCTTACACATATCAAACATGACATTTACACGACAAACATTCACAATGCATCATTGACACTAGACATTTTATGTGGAAATTCAAAACATGAGAAAACCATGGAAGTGCTTGGTTATTAATGGATCTTGTACATCCAACACTTCAGATAGATTTGTGCACACAACCCATAGACCTATCATTCTTCTTCTTCTAATACTTCAAAGATCTATGCATGCAGCATGCAGATCCAACCACTATCTTTTCCTCTTTTCCGCCACTTTGTCAGAGTTCTTCCAACTTTTGCAGGTGTGTTCCCTTTGATTGTTTCAATGCATGGCCCCGTTCACACCAAACCGTCTCCATGGTTTTTCCAAAATACTTTAGGCCCAACAATTCCATACTCCATGTCATTTCAAAGGTAATGATGGTACTTGGAGTTAATCTTAATGTGCTAGCAAAAGCAACTATTGGTATGGTTTTCAAGGAGCCGCCTCCAATTGGGAAACATAGTACCGCTCAACCAATGCCCAAGATGCACAATGTGTCAATTCCTTATGATGACTAGTTTCTTTACTCTGTTTATAGTTAGATTTACTTTTGAAAATACTAGATATGATAGTTTTGATAGGTATGGAAACTTAGGGTAGTCTTTGATAAATACTTTTACAATTACTATTATATGGAAACATGTTAATATAATGTGTTTTTTGTAGTTGGTTTGATTTTCTCGATGGCAGACCAACTACTTAAAACTATGTACCTTTTGTTGATAAAGTAATATAAAACTCTCTTTTTTAAGGCTTGCACCCAAGGAGTTTCAAACTGGTAACCTTACATAAAGAGTGGCTTAACAATACATCCATTCACCATATATTCTATGTATCATGGGCTAATATAGTAATATAAAACTCATTAGCTTAACAAAAAAAAATTAACCACTATCAATATCATTTTTCCATTTTTTAAAATTAAATAATTTTATTACTATCATCAAATTTTCCAAACTAAATTAATAAATTTAAACTAGTTAATTAGTGTAAAAATGACCTTGACCGTTGCGATTAAGTAGAGTGGAGGTAAAGTAGTTGATTAAAAAGCTTTCTTTTTCCTTCGTTCTACTCTAACTTCTATTTTATGTGGAATGTGAGATCACATGGCCTCATTGGAAAACATATGGAAACCTGTGACATTTTTATGATTGGACAAAGTGTCCTATTTGGTTATAAAGTTTTCTTATGTTTGATATAACCTAACTTGAATGTTTTCTAGTCGGTGATGGAAATTGAAATATTGGTTAAGCAATTCAACAAATAGGCCTAGGGGTTGTACAAACGCTTGAAAAGGAAAGCGATTGAAGGAACATTCAACGATTGAACTTGAACATTCAGCGATTGAACAATAGAAAGGCGGTGATTTCTCATTTGATTTTTGCTATTGACAACTACAACTGAGTGAAGGGTCTGGTCAGATCAGACCAAATAATGTCACAATGTTACGAAGAAAGGAAATAAGTAATCATGGACGATATTATGGGAGGAGGGTCAGAGTCAGCGGTGGGGATTTATGGTTGATGTGATAGAAACTTAAGTTTTGAATTGGGTTGATATTATGGGAGGAGGGTGGGAGCCAGCAGTAGAGATTTATGGCTGATTCGATGGAAACTCAAGTTTTGGATTGGGTTGAAATTATGAGAGGAGAGTGGGAGCCAGTGATGAGGATTTAAGTTTGATTCGATGGAAACTCAAGTTTTTAATTGGATTGATATTATGGGAGAAGAGTGAGAGCCAGTGGTGGAGATTTATGGCTGATTCAATGGAAACTCAAGTTTTGAATTGGATTACTATGGAAGCAGAGTGGGAACGAGTGGTGGAGATTTATGGCTGATTCGATGGAAACTCAAGTTTTGCATTGGATTGATATTATAGGAGGAAGTTGGAAGCCAGTGATGAAGATTTATGGCTGATTCGATGGAAACTCAAGTTTTGAATTGGATTGGGATGAGGGTGGAAGCCAGCAGTAAGGATTTATACAGGCTGATTTCATAGAAACTCAAATTTTGGATTGACTTGGTAAGTGTCCATGTCCGGGTGATTTAAAAGAGGAGAATAGTGATCAACTGGATTGCTCAACGAATCTCTCATGAATGAAAATGAAAGAAAGCAAGGCACCAACAAGTCCAACTTATTAGGAAGAGGTGGAAGCAGTACTGTTCTGTTCGATTCTAAGTGTGAAAGTGAATCAGGTTAAGATACCGATTGAGCGGGGGAGGACCATATGTACAATTCTTCAAGTCTCGATCAAATCTGTTTTAACCTATCAAGAAATGCTACGCACCGAGCCTATGTTTCCTGCCGTTCTGTACAATTCTTCAAGTCTCGATCAAATCTGTTTTAGCCTATCAAGAAATGCTACGCACCGAGCCTATGTTTCCTGCCGTTCTTTGTAATTATTGACTAGAACTTATTTTATTTATTTTTAAATTCGAAAGCCTAATTTTCTTCTACGAAAAGTAGGATGGGCTATATATTATTAATATAGCTGGGTCCATCGCGTTCCTACGTCATAAATGGACGTCATATGCTTACGTCTTCAATGTATGTCATATGTTTACGTGAGGAGTCTCAAATTACTCGCAAGAAGTGAGATGAGAAATATTTTATTCCGTGATAACTTTTCATTAATAATTAGTTTGTTTAATTAGCATGAGCATCCCAGAGGACGCCTCACTCATGCGAGCCATGTGGAGGGGCGCACATGGTATACCAACCCATGCATGCGCATAATGTTAAAGATTAAAGAAGCAACACATAATAAGATAATATGAGAAACACATAATTGGGTATATTGATTGCGTGGGTAATGGATATATAAGATTATATAACAACAAAATCATGGGTAAATACTATGCGTCACTATTCTTAACACATTGCTTTAATCTCAACCATGACATTACTTTCTACATCATCCATGCAAAAACATGTCTAATGGTCTGTCTCGGCTAGGGTTACATTTCACTCAAAAATATTTATCTTTACTTTCTTCCTTGATGTGTACTTGCTTCTTCTTATTTGTCTTCTTGATCTTGATGCTAAATAGACGTTCTTCAACGTCTTCTTTAGCTTCTGAAACATAGTGCAAGTCTTCTTCCTCTGTTTCAACATGGTTTTTCTGGTTGTCCTCTTTACATGCACATTGAACTTTTTTGTCAGAAAAAATATGAATATATTTCATGTCTTCTTGGAGAGCATTTACATCTTCATGTTCCTCATCGATGGAAGCTACTTCGTCATTCTTATTGACGTCTTTATTTGCTTATACCTAGTGTGCATCCTTTAGTGCTTCTTCAAAAAATGTGGGCCGACAGGAAAACAAAGCATAGTGCAGATGCTCATCAATAACAGGAGTCTGGTCATAGATCTCCCTCAAGCTTCTGTATTTTTGGATCTGGGGTGGATTGTTTGTTGGTGTTTCTTCTATGCTACAATAAACTATCTATTGTTCATTCTTTGCAACTGTTACAGCTTCTATGTTGTTATCAACTATCTCTTCCTCAAAGAGACTATCATTCACATCACTGGACATGGCTACATCGACAAGTTTGATTTCATTGTCATCAATAAACATAACGGGATCAATATTCTTTGTTGTGCTTACATGATCACTGACTACCTCATAAACGCAGTCATGTTGACTGTCTTCTTGGTACTTTGCGTGACTTGCAAAGTAATCTTCTTCTACAGTTGGTTCCTCACTAAACACTTCTTTCAGTATATCCCATGCTCTTTTTGGAGTATCAGAATCTGCGATGGAATGATAAATGGAATAATATATACTGCTTGTATGAGACTTAAGGTAACAACTTGCCTTTTTTCTTTATGGAATTCAAAAAAATACTTAAATGATTCCAGATCAATGGGATCCTCTTCAACTATGAAATGCCACAAATATTGTGACCTTAAAAAACTTCTTACTTCCATAGCCCATAGATCATAATTATCTCCATCAAATGTTTTCCATAGTCCTACTAGTGTTAAGAGATTTCTAACCTCTTCAATCTCTTATGGTAGTGCTTCTGGTATCTCCATCTTCAACAATCGATCTTCTTTGATTTTCTTCAATATTCATTAATCTTCTTGTCTCGATCACAACTTCCAGTAAGATCGAATCTATGTGTGTGTGTGCTTTCCACTATGTGAAAAGGCTTACCCAAAAATAAAAATAATGCATCGAGCCATATGCTCTGATACCATGTTAAAGATTAAAGAAGAAGCAAAAAATGAGGGAACACACAATTGGGCATATTGATTTCATGGGCAATGAAATTCCTTCTCATTATTAATCAAATGTATATATGACTACATAACAACAAAACCATGGGTAAATACCATGGGTCACTAATTCTAGGTAAGGTGACCAGATCAACTACTCTCGTAACCAACTAATTAATGCACTATTTACCATAATGGACCGTTGAGATTTCAATTTTTAACACATAATGGTAGGGACTAGGAAGGGATAGTTGGTGAGCCTTCCCTTGTCAAACCAGTTTGCAAGCTTGAGAAAAGTGAGGTAGTTATCATAGGCGGTTAAGGGACCTTAGGCCCTATTCATTGGTACTGTGGAGGACAACAAAAAATCATTGTCAACTTATGTAGGGGCTTGTCTTAGCGGTCCGCATAAACTACCCACTATGAAACACTAAAGGTTCATCTCTAGGATTTCCCAAAGAAAGAAATGGAAACTATCCCATACGTTATCTAGTTTTTCGGCCAATGCCATCAATTTTGTTGGTTTCATTCTTTCAAGCACAATAATAATGACCCCTCTTTTCATGGGAGGAAGGGGTCAATCGAAGGGGCAAACTCAGGCTTCAATTGAAGCAAACGAAGCTCGAAAAACTTACTATCAAGAAATTTTGCTAGAAATTAGAGCCCAATTGGCTCAAGCTGAAGCATGGGTGAAGGAAGATTAAAATTACTCTAAAGATAAGGACATAGCAAGAGATTTTGCTAGAAATTAGAGCCCAATTGGCTCAAGCTGAAGCATGGGTGAAGGAAGATTAAAATTACTCTAAGGATAAGGACATAGCAGAGGAGATGAAACCATGGGTTTGAGACTCTTGGAACACGCAAACTAAGAGCACCAAATTTTATAGGACATTGACACTTTATTGAACTACAAAACTAGTGTTCGAAAGGGTCTTACTAGATACCAAGGAGTAGTGAAACAATGGATTATCTAAACATAAAAAACGAACTACCTCATCAAAGCTACCACTGAG
The DNA here is from genome assembly GCA_001517045.1 of Pseudotsuga menziesii. Classification (NCBI taxonomy): domain Eukaryota; kingdom Viridiplantae; phylum Streptophyta; class Pinopsida; order Pinales; family Pinaceae; genus Pseudotsuga; species Pseudotsuga menziesii. Next base: position 408,727 of record LPNX011191469.1, on the reverse strand, counting down.
AAGGATTATAAAGTTGCTTCTTTAGATCCAGGGTTAGAGTTGCTTTATGTTTTTGTTTGTGCTTTATATTTTTGTTTTTGTTTGTGATGAAGACATGGTTGTTTAGTTTCGTCTCCTTTAGGGACAATCTTTTTCGTTTTTATATGTTAAAGGTTTACTTACAAACTTGTTATAAGTTAATGGCCTAGTTTCTCACGGGGAAGACAAACCATTCACTCTACTATAAATCTTAGTTTAAAAAATATTTTCTTATTTATCAAAAAAATATTATAAAATATAAATTTATAATTTTACTTTTAGATAAATCTGAAATTATTTAATATATTATTTCAATATATTATATAATAAGCTATTTTTTTTATTATAGCTAATATTTTATGTTTGACAACTAAGTTATAATATATTTAACAACTATGTCTTAATAAAATTAAACCTAGGTAAATGTGAAATGAAATCTGTCTAGCCTCAACAACCGACCACCACATCTTTGACTAAAAACTATATTTTATTATATTATAAAAATAAAGATATATATAATCATACTTTAGATATACCAACTTTAAAATATATATTTTTATTATATATATATATATATATATATATAATTGTTTTTCTTTATTTTTACGACCATTCTCATAAAATAGTGTAATTTGTTTTTTAATAATTATTGGAGACACATTCAAGGTGGTAGGGAAGCGATTAAGCTATTACAACATATTTCTTTGTATTTTTTTTATTAAGTTATTACAACATATTAATTTGTATTTTTTTTTTACCAAATTTAAAAAAAATATAATAATTTAAATGATTTGTTGTTGTGGAAAGACATCCAGGTTGGTAGAGAAATGACTTAAAAATTGATGATTTAATGTTAAAAAATGTAAATTTAATAATGAATTGTTGTGTTGAGATACGCTCTACTGCCCAGTATGGGGGAGATCTTGTAATGTTATGTAATGTTCCTCATGTAAATGTTGGCCATAAAAAATAAATTTTTTAATTATTCTCCAAAATAGATGTCGGCCACAAAAAGAACACAATATGGGGGAGATGTTGTAATGTTCCTACTTAACAAAATAATAAAAAATAACAAAATGAATTATCCGCAAAAAAATTGTTGGTCATGCACATGGTTTTAAAACCATGTGCAAGGCCTCCTAAAGCACCCATGGTTTTATTGTACATGGTTTAGGAGGGCCTTGCAAATCGTTTTAAAACCATGTGCAAGGCCTCCTAAAGAACCCATGTTTTTATTGTACATGGTTTAGGAAGTTGTTGCAAATGGTTTTAAGACTATGTGCAAGGCCTCCTAAACAACCCATGGTTTTAGGAGGGCCTTGCACATGGTTTTAAAACCATGTACGGGGGAGATGTTGTAATGTTCTTTCCTAACAAAATAAAAAAATAATAAAAAATATTATATGTCGGCCATAAATAGTATTAAATATTAATAATAAAAATATTATATGTTCAAACCTTAAATAAAAAGACGTGTCTTTTGGTCTCAATCACACCAAAGCTGATAGTTGAGTGCAATACTTAAGAAGATGTTTGCACCTTCAAAGATTTGATCCCTCTCGGCGCTTGATAGAGCCTAGGATTTGGATCTATGCTGGTATATATTTTCACTGAGAGGAACGAGGTGTTGTACAATGAGTATGGCGGAGATGTTGTGATGTAACATAACGTTACCAAATATACAAAATAAATATAAAAATACATGTTGGCTCATAAAATTAAAAAAATACATGTACAGGGTTGTAAAATAAACCAGCCTAGATCCTAATCCTAGGCTCTATCAAGCGTGGAGAGGGATAAAATCTCTTGAGGTGCAAACCTCTTCTTAGGTATTGCACTCAATGAGCTATCAAATTTGGTGTGTCCTATATATAGCCATTGATTTGATTCAAATCAAAAGACAAATCTTTTTTATTTAAGCTCCAATATAATATTTTTATTATTAATATTTAATATTATTTATGGCCGACATATAATATTTATTATAATTTTTTATTTTGTTAGGAACGAACATTATAACATCTGCCCATACATGGTTTTAAAATCATATGCAAGGCCCTCCTAAAACCATGGGTTGTTTAGGAGGCCTTGCACTTAGTCTTAAAACCATTTGCAAGCCCCTCCTAAACCATGTACAATAAAACCATGGGTTCTTTGGGAGGCCTTGCACATGGTTTTAAAACCATGTGCAAGGCCCTCCTAAACCATGTACAATAAAACCATAGGTTGTTTAGAAGACCTCGAACATGGTTTTAAAACCATGTGCAAGGCTAACATTTTTATGCGGATAATTCAAATTTTTATTATTTTGTTAGGTAGGAATATTACAACATCTNATATATATATATATATATATATATATATATTGCGAATAATTAAATTTTTACTTTTTTATTGTTTTGTTAGGTTGGAACATTACAACATCTCCCCCATATTAGGTTGTTTTTCTTGCCGACATTTATTTTGGCCGATAATTAAAATCTTTATTTATTATTATTATTAGCCGACATTTACAAGAGGAACATTATGTAACGTTACAAGATCTCCCCCATACTGGGATGTAGAGCGTCTCTCGACACAAAAAATTATGAAAAGTAATGCCTAAAAATTAAAAAAAATTAAAAACTTAAACCATAATCTATCAAGCAAAGAGGGATCAAATTTCATGAGTTTAAAATTAAAATAAAATTACAACTCAATAAATTGGATTCTTGTCAGTGCTTTATAGATCCGAATTTAAGATGGATCTATGCTGGTTATAATAAATTAATGCCAATAAATTACATACATAAAAATATATTTAGTATATAATAAATTAATTTCAATAACTTATACATTCGTGAATGATGTTAAGCATCATGTATAAAATAAATTTAACAATTAATAAATATATTTTATATAATCAATTAATAACAATACGAGGTAGATAATAATAAAGAATTAAATAAATGGCGTGGAAGGTGTGAGGATCTTACATGATCTCGGACTAAATAATAATAAAGAATTAAATAAATGGCGTGGAAGGTGTGAGGATCTTACATGATCTCGGATTAAATATGAAAGAAAGATTCTCCAACGTTAGGATAATACTCTAACAATATGGTAGAGATTCTTGCTCTATACCAAGGGACTAAAACATTGACAAAGGAAGGAATTAAGGATGCAATGATAATAAGAGATTCAAGGATTCTATTAAGTGCCTTCATTTTCAACCAGCCCTTCAGGAATTTTAAATTGTATCACATCTATGGAAGAATGGGAAGCTCCTAGAAGCATTGGAAGAATAAGAATTTCATCATGTCCTCAAAGAGAATAACAAGAAGCATACTAGCCTTGCAATCCTGGCCTCGTCCCTTCTCGAAGGATCCCTATAGCTTTTCAATGGAAATTGTGTTAATGATCCAATTCCTTCACCCATTTGCTCTAAATGGTGAAGTCTTGGGAGGGTTCATGGAGGTCCTTAGTCCTAGTACCATGTGAAAAAGAAGCAATCGTAACACATTATACAACATAATGAGAACTCTAATAGTTCTTATTTTTTGGCGGTCACATTTAGTGGTTGTTTTGCATTTGTTTCAAAAAGTGGTGCCACCCCTAAAATCACTGTTTTGGGTGTTTTTTTTTATATTTTAAATATTAAAGTAGCTAAAAAGTATCAACATTTTTATTTAATGTGCATTTAACAAAGAAATTGCCCCCTAAAAAAATTCCATAGGTGCATGATTCCTCAATGGGTTTTAATAGATCATCCTTCATATGATAAAAAAAACTAGGTAGAACTCTATCATATAGCGATTTGGCTTAGGGATTTTTTTTTTGTTTATAAAAGAACTTGAAATTTCAAACAACTCATCCTTTGAGATAGGGGATTCCAAGTCTACATCCATATTTTGGTTTTTAAACCTTGGAAAAATTCTAACAATCTTAATTTGAGCTTCATTATCTGAAAGTTTTAGATATTTGCACAATCTTTGGAAATGATCTACAACTATGGTGGCTATATATTCAAAGGAGAATACCTTACTTTCATCCAATTAACCAATCTTCGAGATGTTATTCATTTACATCATGTGACTTGCAAAGTGACAAAAAAATATAGTTTTGATATCATCGTCAATAAGGAAAATTACCCTACTTTTGACGTGTCATTCTTCTTCTTTTGGATTCAATAATTTCCTCTTTTTATCCTCCAAATTTTTAGCATGTATAAGGATAAAAGCATGGTAGTGTGTCTCACTTTGCAACAAGAAAATTTGTTTTGTTTTTATAAATTTATTTAAAATAGTTATTATAAAAATTAAAAAATTAAAAAATAAATAAAATAAAAATAATTTTGACAATTACTTGTATTTTATTTCCATATTCATATAAAAAAATATTGATTTTGATGTCTTAAAATAATAGTTTTTGGATCACGCTTTTACTTACACATAAAAATTATCATTTATAATGATAATTTAATAATAATTGAAATATATCATAAAATAAAATTTAAAAATATGTACAAGATATGGGAGCTCACACTTTTGGAATTAAAAAAAACTATTAAAAAAACTTGGAATTAAAAAAATAAATGAAGATAGATATGGGGGGTCGTAGTTTTGTGAGTACTTATGAGATCCTTGAAATAATAATATATGGCCTTTAAAGAAAATTAAATAAATGAGATAAAAATAATTTTTAGTTTAAAAAACACCATATAAAAGCTCATTCACAATGAAAAAATTTGTTTCATTACATTGTTATCTAATTATTGATGGATTTGTATATTTGTGAACAAATAATTTTTGTTCATAAAGTTCATCACTGCAAAAAGGGAAAAAGTGGGACACATTACCATGTTTTTACCCATAAGTCCTAAAACTTAAAAACACCTCATAGATTCTGATAAAAAAGTGTATACAACTCAACTTCCTCTATCTTCAAATCTACTCATCTTTCCTTATTTTTTTGAGAATCATAAACCACAATAGAGATTTTCACCCTTTTTAAATTATCCATTAAATAAAACACAATAGATTCCCCATGATTCATATCAAAATGAGACCAATTTGATGTGAACAAGGAAATAAAATCATCGTCCTTCAACCATGAGTGATTGAATTTAAAAGGGGTAGGAGGATTATTTTCCTGACATTGAATTGAAACTGGATTGGACGATGATCAAATTCACCACCCAGTGCAACCCAAGATATGAACTTGCCAATATTCAAGCAAAATTTTAGAGATAAGAAATCTATCAAGTCATTTAGAAATAACACAACTTCCCTTTTGATATTTCTCCAGATAGGAACCAACTGAACAAGTTCAATGTCCACGAGCTTTTCTTCTTCAAAAAAATGGATGAAGAAATTAGAAACAAGATCTTTCCTGGATTCTCCCCCCCGTAATTCCTTGAGGAGAGATTCAAATTAAGGCCTCCTCCCAATATCAAGTTATCCCCAACAAGAGTACCCTAATATTTTAAGTTCATCAAGAAGAGTTTTCTGTCACATTAAGCACCATAAATATTAAAAGTTTAGAATTAATTACCAATGTATTTAGTTTCTCCTATAAGAATCCTTTCATAAATGAAATAAGAAGAGAAAACATTAAAACTATGCCCCCATAATGTCAACATTCCTCCAAAATGACCAATATCATCAACAGTACAATAATGCAAATTATGTAAGACAAAAGATCAAACTTCCACGATCTTTTCTCCTAAACACATTGTTTCTTGCATCAATAATACATTTGGTTGATATATAGAAAGAAACCTCATAAGGGACTACTTTTTTTAGGAGAACCCATGAAGCCCCTAATGTTTAAGGAAAGAACTAATGTTAAGCCACCTTCTTAGGGGGGTTTCTTTCTCTAGGTACCCCATAATGATAAATTTGTTTTCACTCTTGTACATCCAAGGACGATTTGGTTTTGGATTTAGAAATATTAGATTTTGATTCAGGATGGACTAGTTTGTTGAAAAGAGATCCAAGGCCTCAAATCACTTTTCATTTTTCTTGCAGTTCCATAGATTTCTTGGAATTTTACAAATAATGATAATAAACCATATGCTTTTTTGGAACTCATGAAGGACTAGAGACTTTAGAAAAATGGGATGAAGGTTCAAACTCCAGGGGTAAAGAGTGTTTCTCAGGGGGACAAATCGATGTTTTTTAAACAAAACCATAAATTGCAGTAATCACATCTTCAAATGAAGAGGGACCAAGCTCATCCAAAGTTGGAGGAACCTGAGACATAGGACTAGGAGAGAGAATACCTTGATGGTTTGGGAGAGAATTAGACTTCGAGGGATCAACATGAACCATTGACAATGCTTCTTCTCTGATTTATTCTAAATAAGAGCACATAGGCATGTCCACAAAAGTTGTAGGGCTAGTTTCAACAAATAGATACTCATTTGGAGCTTTTTTAATAGGATTAACTAAAGCTTTTATTTTTACCCAAATATTGATGAAGTAATTTTTCGGGGTTGAACGATAATCCTATTGAAGGAGACCCACTTCATAACAAGTTTAAACAATGAAATGGTACTTTCCAATAGTTCAATGTCTACCTGAGCGAACTCAACTTCCATTCTAACTCAATTTCACGCACAATATCTTTAGATAGTTCTAACTCTACCGAAACCTTGGAAACATGCTTATTGACCTTCATACCTAATATTGAGGGAATTTTCATTTATTGAATGAACTAAAGCAGGTCTAAAACTTAGCTCCCACTCTTTATTGTTATGTATAAAATATGTATGAAACGAGGGGTCTGATTATGTCTTGTAGAAGAGATGAAAGAAACAGGCCCTTTGATGTTTTTATTGACCTTCATATGTAATTTTTCCTCCACAACAATGATATTCCCCAGAGAAATCATTATTTATTTCAATATCAGCTCCATCTAGAGCACAATAGGTAAAATGGGAAGAAGAACCCAAACATGAAAAATGATAAAAGGTTCATGATATGGGTCAAAGGTGGGAGACGATTCCTTAAGAAGTAAACTTGATGGAAAATAGAGTTATACATTTGCATGATTCAATCGAGATATTCTTTGGATCTGAACTGAAAACATAGCCAACCTTTCAGAAGAATGTTAAACTAGGGTACATACCCTAAAAAATCTTTCCAGCTCAAATCGATCTAAGATGCAACGATATTAATTTTTACTTGATTCGCCATGAATCTACCTACCATATATTTGGTAGAGATCCACAACCATATCCATTTTGTCACATACCCAATGATTACACCAAGACTTTGGGTCCATGAGATACTCAATCCACTTACAAAAATCACCACTGATGCTCAAATTTATTGTGCAATTAATATAATGGACACTCAAATTAGACATATGCACTTACTAATATATACAATCAACTCTAGCATGAATACATTCATACAATTCCAAGAAATCCATGCAATCAAATAATCACATAACAATAATTAATCTATCTATGTGTGTGTGTTTCTCTCTCTCTCTCTCTCTCTCTCTCTCTCTATATATATATATATATATATATATATATATAACACAACATTTTATTCACAAATAGAAACTTATCTTAAAATATCCTCCAAGTGACTATAGACTAATGATGTTCCTCCTAGCCTTAGGCACTCTGTCATATCATTTATCTCTATAAGAGAGGCCACCCCTAAGTTTGAGCTATCAATCCATAAGAATGAATACCTCAACTCAATATCTAGAAAAATCACAAGTGTCAAACCCAAAATATGATTGTCCCAATCCACTATCACTTCTCCATCATTAGGATACAGAACCCAAGGAATGGGTCCCCTTCTCTAGTTCAATAGTCACTTGGGAGATTCCCAATTCTCTTCTAGGGCTCTAGCATAGGTGAAACAAGGAATATTTGGGCTAGGATTATATGTAACTCATTTGTAGGACATGTTCTCTCACATGGGAACTCAATTTACCAATAGTAATATTCCCTTGATAAAAAGGTATTACAACTTTGTAATTTTTGTTGTCCTCTGGTACAGTTCCAGGATCTAGAATAAGATAATGGCTATATGATGACAACATAATTATTGAATGAAATATCTCTCAATAATTTCTATCCATGTTGAGAAATATCTATGAATACACTCTATTATTGAATTTCATACTGTGAAGAGTCTAACCTTCTACGAAGACACTCATTATTGAATTCCATATTATAAATCTACTACAATAGAATGAACTTAGAGGTCACAAATTCCTAGAAATTTTTTATATCCATGTGCCCATACATGAAACCTACATTGCACCATGAACAACAATGAGAGCTAAGAAATGATTAATAAAATTGGTTCCCACTTTAGTTACTCAACTCAACTATGCCAAGTTGACATCTATAAATCACCTTCGTCATATTCAACAAAGATGAATGGCTAGATTGACTAATGAACCTAAGGACAAGGATGCACATCCTTATGTCCTATTAATTAAGTTAAATTACCCTTTTCATCCTAGATATCAAAGCTTCCAAATTTTACATACGATTAGTTGAGGCATTTTTATTTCAATTTGGACACACCAAGTCATTCCTTATTAATATTAGACACGTCAATCAAACTCTCAAATAAAAAACACCAAAGAATTTTTCCATCTTAGCTTGGACATACCAAGAAATATAATACTTAAATTAGATGCACGAATAAATCCATAAAATTTGTCGTACCAAGTAATTCTCATACAACTAGCATCTTAATCAACAAATCTATTGACACTACTAGTGACCATGACACACATAATGAATTTATGCATCATGCTCCATTTACCTATCCAATACACACTTAAGATAAAAATTAACATATTCATGCATATATAGGGTTTCTATGACATACATAGAATATCATCTCATCTAAGGAAACAACACTTATTTCACTATTGCAACTTCGATTCTAGATCATCCATTAGCATTATATCATTCATAACCTATTGGCCCAATTAATGTTTTAATACATGTTCTTTTGACACATTGGAAATTTAATCAATAACACTAATTAAAAACTTGGAGTAAACTATTTAATGAGACTTCAAACACCCAATAACAAAATGAAAAGTGTCATCTATGACTTCGTTAATCAATAGAAACAACCCAAAAATTATTAGCACACAACAACATGTCATAGCAACCATCTATGATGGTCCATCAACCACAATCATACCTACATCATAGGTTTACACAAGCACGCAAACACATCGATAGATCCAATTAATTCATCATGCTTTCAATAAGCACGCATACCAATGATTCCTATCAAACACATGGATACAATGGTAAGAGTTACATGTGACAACAACAAATGCCCAATTTCTAAGATTTACCACATTGTATTTGACTTTCCCATCAAGTACATGGGAATATAAATTAGTGTCCAAAGGTCACTGCAAAAACAACACATAAATCTCACAAATTATCATATGACTAATCAACATACTCATATGTTCCTACTAATATACAAGATGGCACAAATAAGTCAGGCACAAAGCGGGAAACAATTGACTAATGGAGGGCGTAGTTTCCTTTTGGAGGCTCAGCAAAAAAGCAGGAAAGGCATACAAATTTGTCATAGACAAAAGCAACAACTCTGGGCCTAAGGAGGGCACAATTTACAAGTTAGATGAATGACATGGACATGGAAACAACTCACATGGTCCCTACTTTCCAATTACTCAAGGCTCAAACGCACCACTTGGCTAGGGTTAGGGTTTGAGCAAGGGGAACTTGCCCAGTAGGTGATTGAATTTCTCAACAAGTCACAAGTGATTTATTTAAAGGAAATTTGAACTTATTTACTCAGTTTGGATGGTTATTGATTTGTACTCATGTGAAGCATAGCTTCTACCGAGTGTTGTGCCTTAGTCTTTTGGGAGATGTGCCCCAAATCCTTCCTTCCCCTCTCTTCTTCCACCCTTTCTGTTTCATTTTAGGTGTTGGAGAGATGATGTAAAGCACAATATATTTATATCAGACATCCTTTTCAGCCATTCTCACCAGTGAAGTCAAGCTCTAGTGAAGTGAAATCTTCACCTACTTTCCCATCCATCTTGATGTCAGATTTGGGCCTCCTGCCCACTGTTTTGAGTTCCATCTTTGGATAGATCAGCCCTCCAACCTCATATTAATGTGGACAGTCCAAAGCTATGATTTTTACCTCTGTCATACTGTAAGAATTATTTCAGTAAGATCTCATGTCAAAATTTCCACTAGTGAGCTTCTATTTGAACATAGATGAGGGATTTGAGCAATTTAATGCAAGTAGAATATAGTAATGGCCATGAGAAGGTGTCTGAATATTTTAATATGTGAAATTTATATGTATTGATCTCTTTTAAATTTCATTACCATTTCTGATAACTTTTTGATACGAAATTCATGCATTTTTGTACACCTATGCTAGATGGCTAGTAAAAAATTACTAGTTTTACAGTTTTATTAATTCAAAGAGTTATGTGCATCCATTTTCAATTTCACAATTTAATGTATGTTTTATAATTACCAAAATATACATATAAACCATAATACTGATAACTTGTTGAGTCTGTACACTATTTGGGCATCCTCCACTGCGAAGGGTTTCCCTGGGCCAAAATTGCCAATTTTCCACAAATCATCCCAAAAAAAATTAGATCACTCCAGATATGTAATTTAATGTCTGAAAAATTATTTAATACATTTTATAATTCATACCACACCTATGAACCTTTCCCTTAACCCCTGGTTGATTGGACATGAGAAAATTTCTTCCTAGTTTCACGGGTAGGTGACCCAGAAGCATGGGAGTAAGTTTCAACATAAATAAATTTGAAACCTAAATGGTCCCTAATATGAATGTGTTAGTGAATATACTCTATTATTAATATTTTCCTTGATTTATTCTATCATTTGTTTCCCTGTGTATTAATTTCTCAGCAAAATACATTTATATTCCTAGTCCAAAAAATGACCGAGTGAGTGCAAGTTTTATATCAGAATTTTACATTAAATTTGCAGCAAGTTACTGTTATTATATGTATATCATATCCAGGTACATTATATTGGTATCATAGCATGGTCCTCCATATCTGCTCTTGATATTCATCGATGGGTCCAAAATATAATTTAGATCCTAAAAGAAAGATCCCTTAAGAAGAATAAGTTGAATCTGTGGAAGGGAGATTCCACGATGACAAGGATGAGAAGGATGAATTCAGGAACTTTGTGAGAAACATGTAGAAGGGGCTGAGTGATATTTTAGCCAATATCATTCAGTCTAGTCAAGAGACCAGAGAGTTCCTAGCTAAGAAGCTGGGAGCTAAAGATGGAGAAGGGAGAAACATTGGCTCCCAGTCTAAAGATAGAAGGATCTTGAGTGGATACATATTCTCTAAGACTGGCCCTTAGAATAGGCCTCTGGAGTAAAAATTTGACCCTAAATTTCATCCCCAACCCACCATTCTCAAATTCATGGAATTTTCGAAGGAAGACAATGAAGCAGAGGCTGAAACAATTGCTACATGGGAGGAGACGTTTTTTGTTTATCAAACCTTGAGTGAGGAATGTAGAAGGGATCTGCCATTCAGATATTTATGTGAGACTCAATATAGGGGGAATCCAAGAGGAACTCCAAGGATTCCATATCACAATTCTGAATTAAAGAATTCCATTGGAAAAATCACCTTACCATACTTTGATGGCACTTACAAGTGCTAAGTTAGCTCTTGGATCCATAAAATGGACACCTATTTCCAATTGAATTTTATGGCAGAGAGAGATGCCATCAAGTTGGAAGCCTTACATATTGATGGGGAGGCCATTGAATGGTGGTTTCATGGCATGAATACCCTGGTCCATGATCAAGTAGTCACCTATGAGAATTCACCCAAAGATTAACAAAAAGGTTTGATTGGAGAGATCCTAACATCTCTTTCCGTGATTTGGTACATATTAGACAAGTGGGAAATCCTGAAGCTTACATATCAGAATTCCAAAAGGTTGTTGTAATGGTAATGGATATATCATTATCGAGATTTATCCTTTTGTTTATAGAAGGACTAGTTGAACCTTTGAAAGGGCTGGTGAAATGTTACAGACCCGCAACTTTGCAAGAAGTGGTGAGCAGAACTAGAGACCTGCAAGATTCAATTACGAGGACCAAGTATCCTCCCAAACCCTTCTATGAATCTTAAATGGAAGAATCAAATACCTTCAGTGAGGGAATTTCCTTCCTTGGAAAGAAAGATTAATCCTACAAGGATCAGGATGAACTGAGGAGGAAAAATATTTGTTTTTCCTACCAAGAACCTTGGGTTCCAGACCACAAGTGTGTGAAGGGGAAGGCACACTACATTGAAGTTTTCTCCAAAAGTGATGAGGAGAGGGTGGAAGAAGGTGAGATGGCTGATGGAGAATATGAAACAACTAAGGAAGATGATCAACTTCCTCAAACCAATAGCGAAATTGCAGTACTTAATGTAGTACTCCGGTTCCATACATTAAGGTTGAAAGAAGTACTGCAAGGCCAAATAATCACAATCCTTGTTGATGGGGGTACCACCCATAATTTTATTGATGTAGCCATGGTAGAGAAAATAAAGCTGCCAATTGAGTCTTTTGAAGGATTCACTATGGTTATCCTAGGAAACCATACCATGGAATGCAATCGGTGGATTCCAAACCTGCAAGTGAGTCTTGGAGACTACACAGTGAAGGAGAAATTTTATGTTGTCAATGTGGGAGAAACCAACATGGTGTTGGGAGTTCAATGGCTATACTCCATTGGGAAACACTCCATGAATTACAAAATACCCCAGATAAGTTTCAAGTATGATGAAGGGAAGTCTGTGGTTCTGAAGGGTATGAACACTTACCCAAGCCAAGTAATTTTTTCCAATAGTATAAGATCCATTATGAGACATGTAGACATTGAATGGAATGTTGAATTCCAGATTACCAATGAGGGAACCACTGCCAAAGTTTCCTACCAGCCCAAATACATAAAAAATTTGTTGCACAAGCACAAGGAGTTTTTCAAAAACCTTACACATGGCGGGCCACCTGATCATGGAATTGAACATAGAATTGAGTTGGAAATTGGTACACTTCCGATAAAAATACACCCCTACAAGAATCCAAATAGGTTCAAGGATGAGATTGAGAAGGCCATGAAGAAACTGCTTGAGTTGGGTCTCATTAGACCAAGCTCCAGTCCTTTTGCTTCTTCGGTGGTTGTGGTGAAGAAGAAGGACATGACTCTCATAATGTGCATAGACTACTGGGACTTGAATATGAAAACCATAAAGAACCGTTATCCAATTCCTCAGATTGATGAACTGATGGATGAGATGCATGGAGAAAAATTCTTCTCCAAAATAAGCCTCTGGTTAGGATACCATCAAATATGAATGAGGGAGGAAGACAAACAAATGACATCCTTCTGTTGTCATTTTGGTCACTTTGAGTTTTTGGTCATGCCATTTGGCTTGACTAATTCTCCTGCAACCTTCCAGTCATGCATGAACAAGGTTTTCAGTGAGAAAATCCGTAGCTATGTCCTTGTATTCTTTGATGATATTTTGATTTATAACAGGACATGGGAGGAGCACCTGATCCACTTGGATGTGGTGCTCAATATACTTGCAGATCAATCCTTCTTTGGTAAGTTGTCCAAGTGTTAGTTTGGCATGACTGAACTCCTCTATGTTGGCCATGTGATCTGCCATGAAGAATTCAAGGTACACCAAGAAAAGATAGAGGCCATATTGGGTTGGCCAAGACCAAAGAACCTCACTGGACTAAGAGGCTTCATTGGCCTTTGTAACTACTACTACATATTTGTCAAAGGATACTCCCTGTACACTGCACCCTTGACATATCTGACTAAGAAGGGTGCATTTAGTTGGAATGAGGAGGCTAAACAATATTTCCAAAATATGAAAGATATAATGAGTAGTTGTTTAGTACTTTCCTTGCCTAATTTTTGCAAGCCTTTTGTGCTGGAATATGATTCTTGTAGAGAGGGAATTGGATTCGTTCTAATGCAAGAGAGGCACCATATTGCATTTGAGATTAGAAAATCACATCCTCATGAAAGGATGTATTCAATATATGTTAAGGATATGTTTTCCATTATGAACGCATTGGCCAAGTTCCGACAATATTTGGTGGGAGGTAAATTCATAGTAAGACTAATCACAATAGTCTTAGACACTTCCTAACCCAAAAAGAAGTCAATGATAGGCAACATAAATGGGTAAGAAAATTTCAGTCATATGATTTTGATATTGAATATAAAAAGGGGAAAATGAATGTTGTGGATGATGCACTCTCCCGTAATCACACACTCTCTTTGTTGCAGATGCTAAATGAGTGGAAGATACAATTGGCTACCAAATATTTCAAGGATCAGTTTTCTTGTGAAGTTTTAGATGGGGTAAACCATAATGAAGAGTACAAGGTACATGATGACCTCATCTACTACAAAAACAGAATTTTCTTAGTGCCCGTATCTACACTAAAGAACAATATTTTAGAATTTACACATGATGCACTACTCTCTGGAGACCTTGGTTTTCTAAAGACTTACCAGAAGGTAAGGGAGAGATTCATCTAGAAGGGCCTCAAATATGATGTTCTCATGCATGTGAGGGATTTTTCTGCATGTCAACATAACAAAGTGGAGCACACATACCATGCTAGACTCCTCCAGCCTCTTCCTATTCTAGAACAGAAATGGGAGAGTGTCTCCATGGAATTTATCATTGGGCTACCAAAGTCTCATGGAAAAGACAATATTTATGTGGTGGTTGAAAGGTTGTAAAAATTTGTACACTTTTCTGTAGTCACATCCACTATTTCAGCTAGTGAGGTTGCTACTCTATTCTTCAAGGATATTTTCAGGCTGCTTGGATTGCCCAAGACTATATTTAGTGACAAAGATTGCAATTTCACTAGTTCCTTTTGGAAAAAATTGTTCGGGATGATTGGAACAAACCTGAACATGAGCACAAGCTATCACCCCTAGAAAGATGGATAAATTGAAAGGGTGAATCAATGGATTGAAGGGTACCTCCATAATTATGTTATGGGATAACAAAGATATTGGGAAACTTGGCTCCACCTGGGTGAGTTCTGTTATAATACTACCTTTCATTTTTCTATCTGAATGACCCCATTTATGGCCTTCTATGGGTATGAGGATTTGAATTTTCCAGATTTAATGTTTGGAGACTACAGAGACAAAAAGATAAAGATTGGTTGTAGGAAAACCAATACATTCTAAGGGAATTGAAGGAGAATTTGCAGATGGAACAGAACCAACAAAAGGTGTATGCAAATAAGCACCAAATTGACAGAGTATTCCAAGTAGAAGAGTTGGTATACCTAAGGATGCAACCTTACCGAAAATATTCTTTGAAGAATGAAGGGGCTTGAAAACTTCATCCAAGATTCTATGGGCCCTACAAGATTCTAAGAAAAGTTGATGAAGTGGCCTACGAGTTGGAACTGTTAGTAGAGAGTAAAATCCATAATTTTTCCATGTATCCTATATGAAGAAAGCAGTTTTCCAACAAATAGTAGAATCAGAAGAACTTCCACCCTTGGATGATGAAGTCCATTTGGTAATAGTACCAAAGAAAGTGTTGCAGGGTAGAGAAAGGAAATTAAGGAACATAACTATCAAAGAATATCTGATACAGTGGAAAGGATTACCCAGTGAAGATGCTACTTGGGAGGGTGAGCAGATCCTGGAACACCCTTTTTTTCTTCTTCTTGAGGACAATCATCTTTGTGAGGGGAGGACTGTAATGTCCCCTCAATTTTGATCACCAAATTATTGACCATGCCCAAAATCCTAGGGGTTCCAAGTGACATTAATTACTCTATCCTAGGGAATTTTTTCAAAACATTATCTATGAGGATTATACTTAGTTTTATTTTTATTATTAATTAATTAATGTGCAAATAATATGTGGAATTAAGCTTTCCATGTTAGGAGGGTACAATGGGAAAGGAAACTTTCCAAGGAAGAGAATTAGAAACCGTATGACAACAAAAACAATCAGATAGGAAAAAGGAAAGTGCTAAAATCCAAGAACAAAGCAAGAAACAATTGACTAAAGGAGGATGTAGTCTCCTTTTGGAGGCTCAGTCTCAAAATAAGGAATGACAGAAAATTTGTCATAGGGAAAATCTTGAAACAATTAACCAAAGGAGGGCACATTTTGCTTTTGGAGGCTCAGCACAAAAGCATGAAAGGCAAAAAATGATGTCATAGACAAAAGAAAGAACTCTGGGCCTAAGGATGGTGTAGTTTCCAAGTTATATGAATGACATGGAGAGGGAAACAACTCGCATGGTCCCTACTTGCCAATTACTCAAGGAGGGTATACCACTTGGCTAGGGTTAGGTTTTGAGCAAGGGGAACTTGCCCAATAGGTGAGTGACTTTCCCAACAAGTCACTAGTGATATATTTAAAGGAAATTCAGGCTCCTTTACTTAGTTGGGATGATTTTTTTTTGTTTTCATGTGAAGCATAGCTTCTACTGAGTGTTGTGCCTTAGTCTTTTGGGAGATGTGCCCAAAATCCTTCCTTCCCCTCTCTTCTTCCACCCTTTATGTTTCATTATAAGTGTTGGAGAGATAATGTAAGGCACCATAGATTGATATCATACATCCTTTGCATCCATTCTCTCCAGTGAAGTCGACCTCCAATGAAGTGAAAGATTCACCTACACTCCCATCCATCTTGATGTCAATTTTGGGCCTTCTTCCCACTGTTTGGAGTCCTATATTTGGAGAGGTCACCCATTTAAAATCCTAATTATTTTCTCAGCCCAAATATATTAATTTTTCCTCTTTAATTCTATAAGAATACTGTCATTAAGCTCTCATGTCAAATTTTCCATGAGTGAGCTTCTATTTGAACATAGATGAGGGATTTGAGCAATTTAATGCAAGTAGAATATAGTAATGTCCATGAGAAGGTGTATGAATGTTTTAATATGAAAAATGAATATGTAATTGTATCTTTTAAATTCAATTATCATTTTTGATAACTTTCTGATACAAAAGTTTTACAGTTTTATTAATTCAGAGAGTTCTGTGCATCCATTTTCCATTCCGAAAGTTTCTTTAGGTTTTTGAATGACCCAAATATCCATCCCAACCATAATACTGATATTTTTTTGAGTTCATACACTTTTTTCGTATCCTCCACTGCACAGGGTCTCCCTAGGACAAAATTGCCAATTTTCCACAAATCATCCCAAAATACCTCAGATGATTCCAGATATTTCCTTACTGTCTCAAACCTTATTTAATACATTTTATCAGTCATACCACACCTATGAACCTTTCCCTTAACCCTTGGTTGACTGGACATGAAAACATTTCTTCCTAGTTTCATGGTTAGGTGACCCAGTAGCATGGGAGTAAGTTTAAGCATAGATGACTCTGAAACATAAATGGTCCCTGATATATATGTGTTAGGTAAGATACTCTATAAGCCCTAAATTTTTCCCTCGATTTATTTTATCATTCGCTACCGTGTGTATTCATTTCTCAGCAAAATACCTTTATCTTCCTAGTCCAAAAATTGACTGAGTGAGTGAAAGTTTTATATCAGAATTTACATTAAATTTGAAGCAAGTTAGTGTTATGATATATATATCAGATCCAGGGACATTAAAAATTATTATTTGCATAGATCAATATTTTATTTTATGTTTTGAAGGATAATCTTATGAACGAACTTATGGTTTCTATAAGATTGGAGCATATATATATATATGCACACAAAATAAAGAGATATATAGTGAAAATAAAATCAACAATAAACCAATCATGTAAAAATTGGGATACCATAGATAATTTCACACAAAGTAGAAGAAACTAATAATAAATTAATGATTTATTTCATTAATTGCAATGAATGAAGGTGAACACAATGTATAGCAAGGAAATTTGAATTAGGCCAAGAGGTTATTCAAATTGAACATGTAAGGATTAAAGACTAGTCAGACTTAAGCAAATACAAATAACCCTAATTAGTCACTCACATTCAAATTGAGTTTAATTGACCCAAGACTCCCCAATCACTAGTTCTGATTGAGTGACGTGCAAGTACCTAACTGTATGTGCATGAAAATCCCTAAAACCACTCAATTGTCATGCATAGGGTTTGTTATGGATATTTAGGGTTATTTAGGAACTATATTAGTAGAGTGCATAAATTCCTCAACTAGTTCATGTCTCAACCACTCCTAAAATCAAGGAACAGTTCCTCATATCAGAGAATGTGCCCCAAATCAAGGAATGTGTTCCCAATTCTAGGAATCCAACTTAGGTTTGACTCATGTGTTCAATTTGGATTGGTTTTTTCTAATCAAAGTCATCAATTAAAGGACTAGGTATCTAGGTAGAGGGTTATTTGATCTAACACCCCTCCATAAGCCTAACTAGTTGTTTTTTTTTAAATTGGGTCCCAACAATTTGTATCCATATTAGGTACCAATGCACACATAAAAAAATTATCTAAAAACTAGGAAAGAGGGAAAAAAATTCATGTTAAATATCCCCATAAAAGAGTATGATAAGATAACTATTTAAGAATCATGTTCAAAAGATACTTTCACTCCTAAAGTATCTCTCAACTTGATGAATTGCTTCTCAATGATGGGATTTACGAAGATCCTTGAACAAATTTGAAATCCTCCTTATTTTGAAGTGCAGATGATCCCATTCATGAGATCCAAACAATTTCAAGTTCTTGAATGGTGGTTCTTGATCACTCCTTTCTTTTGTGTGAAATTTGGTGAAATATTGGAGAAAAGGATATATATCCAGTGAATGAGAAGACATTATGGAGGTATTTTTCAACAAGAACTTAATTAAGGAAAAGTTATTTAATGGAATATTCATTTTGAACTTGATTTGGGACAAGTTCTCCAATGGATTCCTCAATTAAATTTGATTTGGGATATGTTCTCCAATGGATGGAATAAAATTATAAATATCCTCTTCTTCTGTTCCTATAAAAGGTTCTTCATTAGTTGAGTGGTGGATCATGGTTGTGAATATGTCCTCACAGTACATATATTGCGAATCTTTTGTGTAAATATTTCCTTGCAGGACACATGTGTTGTGAGGATTTTGAGGCCTCCTTCAACAAGACTGAATCTTGCATACCAACTATGTAACAACTGAAAAAGGGAGATAGGAGATCCATGGATGAAAATGAGATTTCTGATGGATGTAAATAAGTTATTTTATGGATGAAAATGATCTCTATAATGGATGAAAATTATCTCTTTGATGGTTGAAAAATCCTATTTGCAACCTTCAACAAGACTAGATATAGCATACCAACTATGTAGCAAATGATTTGGGGAGATAGGAGATCCATGGATGAAAATGAGATCTCTAATTTATGAAAATGATATCTTTTATGGTTGAAAATCATCTCCTTTCTAGTTGCAAAGTACCTTATTTAAAATGCAAAGGATTGATCCATAACAAAAAAACATGATCCACTCAACAATTGGCATGTTTTCCGACTTCAACAAGTTAAACATCGACTTCAACATGTTTGAACCTTGACAGAACCTTGACATGTTCAACATCAGCTTCGACAAGTCCCAACCTTGACACAACCTCAATAGGTTTCACATCTTGACATGCATCGTCAACTCCAACCTCTCGACACGACTACGATATATTGTCTCTATGTCTTCCAATCGTATGTAATGGTTGAACTTCTTAAATGTTATAACTTCTTTGTAAATCAGCGTAACATGTAGTCACCCAAGTGTTTAAGTACCCTATATAAGCATGTACACTATTGTAAAATACAAGAAAGTAACAAAACGGTAATCGAATAACAGAGATTGGTTCGAATTCTTGCATTTTGTCTGTGTGTTTACTTTCTGTGTAGTGTATTTCATACTTTGATTATTTTGATATGCTTCTGCCATGACAATGCTTAATTCATTCAATCTAATTGTTTTCCTTCGATATGCGCTTGGGCACCCAAATAATTGGTATCAAAGCTACATTCAGAGCTTGAATTCTGTAGACACTTCTATAGAATTTACTTGAATTATGCTTGTTCAAACATGCTCACAATACAATAAGACACTACCTTTGACTTCAGAGAATATGGTCAAAGAAACAGAAAATAGAAATGCAATTGATGATAAAAAGAAACTCATAGAAAAAACACTGGCTCGATAGTGAATCGAAACGTTCACCTAGTTGAACGATATTCTCAAGCAATTCACTTCAACATCCAGAGAATCCCCGACGAGACCTCACTCCGATAAAATTATCCCCTTCAAAGTGAAAATGAATATGGACATACCAAATCTTGAAGGTAATATTAACGCATAATCCGTCAATAATTGGGTACAACAAATAGAATCCTATTACTCTATGAATAAACTCTTGGAAGATGAAAAATCACCATTGCATCCTTAAATATGTCAACTTCTTTGCACTACTTGTGGGACAATATATCGACAAATATGGAATGAGAAGGAGATCCCATAGACACATGGGATAAATTTTTCGTGTACGTCTGAAAGGATTTATACCCACCCAAGTACATTGAAAAACAATATAAGAAGTGGAAGTAGCTAAGGAAATGGAAAGACCAGTCCGTGTAGAGTTACATCGATGAGTTTTATTAGACTTGGTGTCCAGGAAGAAGAGAAATTGCTTGTCCCGGAGTATGTCAACAGATTATCCTTGTACATTCAGTAAGAGATGGATTTTCTGAATATCAGTTGGATTGCATATACATTCCACTACGCCAACAAGATTGAAAATTAAAAAAAGGAAAATCATGTTTCGTGACCAAGTTTACAAGTCAAACATCCGATAAGAAGTAACCATCCAAATTTGATAAGTCAATAAAACCTTCTTATCTAACTTCGCCAAAGCCAGACAATCACAAGAAAAACTCTTAGAAAGACAAAAGTGAACATAGAAAACAACCTCCTACCGAGAAATGATGTGATTATCACAATTCATCATGGCATGATATGTCATAATGCAAAGCTAGAAAGACATTTTTTGAAAAATTGTTGACATTTGACTTCTCTGATAAATCCCAGGTAGAATCCAATCTAGATGCATCGACCCTTTTCGCTTCAACATCGACCACACTGAAAGCCTCGAATATCATAGACAAGGAGGAACGAGAATGCCTGTTCCATACACATATATGGGTTCATAAAAATCCATTACATCTGATTGTGGATAATGGTATCCAGAAGAACATCATTTCCGAAGATCTCATGGAGAGACTTGGTATTGTCACCACTCCACATCCTCAACCTTACAATATCAATTGGATGAAGGATGGATAGGAACTAAGGATCACCTAACAATGTAGACTCACCTACTTAATTAAGCCCTTTGAAGATGAAGTACTTTGTGGTGTGGCACTTAATTCCGTAGACGATGCCTTATTTGAGAAACCTTACCTATGGGAATGAAATGGAAGTTATCAGTCACGAACTCAGAAGGTGATTGTCAAAATTCAGAATAAATGGTGCGGCATACCAAAGCGATGACATACATCAACAATTGCTTTGATATCTACCAAAAAAACAAAGAATATTATCAACCATGCTTAGAAATTCACATTGATTATGATAAATCCTCATCATTCCAAAAATACTGTAGTAATGAGTTGACTCATAGAACAACACATCTCCTGACAACATAAACAAATCAACCAAATTCTTGAGTAATACTGGAACATATTTCAAGAGACAAATGGAGTACCTATACATTTCCATGTAAAACACTCCATTGAACTTGTTCCTAGTTCTTCATTACCTAACAATTATATTTATAGAAAATCCATTATCAAGAATGAAGAGATCCACAGACAAATCCAGGATTTGATTAGAAAAGGTCACATATGACCCATCTCCTCTCCTTGTGGAAGTCCAATCATCCTCATTCCAAAGAAAGATAGGACTTGGTGCATGCATGTGCATCGACTATCGGGCTCTCAACCAAATTTCGGTAAAGAATAGATACCCTCTTCTGAGGATATACAAACTCATCGACTGTCTAAAAGGTGTTAAATTCTTTACAAATCTCAACCTCAAGTCAGGATATCATCAAATTTTAATTGAGTCCATCGATGTATGGAAAAATTCTTTCAAAACCAAGGAAGTATTGTTTGAATGTTTAGTCATGCCTTTCGATTTAACCAATTCACATGCGACCTTCATGCTCTATATGAATGACCTTCTATGACCTTTAATCAGTAAGTGTGACATTGTCTATATTGACGATATCCTGATTTTCAATCGATCATGGGAATACCAAGTCAAACATATTCGACAAGTATTCGACACTCTCCAACAACATTGGCTATATATGAACATGGAAAAATTCCCATTTGTGATGACTAACATCAAATATTTGGGGTATGTAATTGACTCTACACACATTCACGTTGACCCATAAAAAGTACAGATCCTGAAAAATTGGCCCATTCCTCAAAACATTCAAGAACTAATAATTTTTCTTGGTTTGGCGAATTTCTATCGACGGTTCATACTCAGCTTCAGTCACATGGCCTGGCCTTTGAATCTGTTGACTAAGGGAAATGGAAAAAATATATTCAAATGGAAATCGGCACAATAAAAAGAGTTTGAGAACCTCAAACATCAGCTTTGTACTACACCAGTACTTGTGTTACTTGATTTGCATCAGCCCTTTGAGATTGAGACGATGCATCAGACCATGCTTTAGGAGTAGTGATCACATATGTTGGTCGCGCTCTCGCTTTTAATTCTGAAAATTCAATGAAACTATTAGAAGGTATTCAACGTATGAGAAGCAACTATGTGCCATTGTGCAAGCCCTTAAGAAATGGAGGCATTACATCCTAGGGAAGGAAACAATCATACTTACTGACCACAATCCCTTACAGTTCACCCTGTCCCAGTCGAAAATGCAAACAAATTGACAAATCAAGTGGACTAATTACCTACAACAATCTCAGGTAATAATTAAGTATAAAAAGGTAAATCCACTATCATCATCAATTGTCTCAGTCGATGACCTATTACTCTACTTTCTATGGTGATGAGTATGCAGGGTTACAACACCACCACTTAGTCGCAATTATAGTTGGTAGATCGTGACTTTTCTGCATTTTATCGACAAATTCATACTGACACATTGTCTACTATTGAATACTTCCTGAAAGACACCTTGTTATACAAGCTTGGACCAGAATTCACTATTTCATTCTATAGATTCACTTTACAGATCAGATCATCCATAGAGGGTGCATTTTCAGAGTCAGATACATAAACTAAACAGAAATAGCATATATCAAGCTTCCATCAAGACCAGATCTCATACTCAAGGAGAATGTACAAGTTTTCAAGAAGTTAAACCATCAAATATGTATCCAATCATTAATACATAAACCATGTACATTAACAGTAAATAGTTCATCTATCAAGGGTGTTATATAAGCAATGGAAAAATCATATAAACACATAAATTAACATAAAATAAGTCACTTATCGCATCAAGAGGAAAATGGAATCAATCGGTCCACATTCTGACCTAACCTTAAGCACTTACAAGCCATATCCTCTTGGACAAGCCACCCCTGAGATGAGGCCATAGATACACAAGAAGAGGTGAACTCAATCAATGGAATAGATCAAGGATATTAGTCTAAAAATACACAACTCTATTAATCACCACCTACTTTCTCCTCCACCCCACTACTAGGTGCTATGGTAATCCCTTCACCACCTAGGTACCTCAAGACATCACCATTCACCATCAATATTTACGTGTAAGATCAAGAAAAATATAACTAGTGGACTCTGAGGAACTATTCTAGATTTGTCTAAGATTGTATCAAACACAAACACACTGTCTTAGATACCGAGTGCTTCAATCATATAGTTCACAAATGTAACATAACATACATGGCTCCCAAGCTCACAAGTTCACTATGGAATTACATGAGTACTAAATCAATCCATCCATTAGCATCCATCCATTCCCAAGGAGGTGAATCTTATATTTATAGACCAAAGGAGGAATTTTGAACCCAATGAGGTCAATTAGAACCAAGGTAATCCAACTTGATTCAATCGAGGAGGTTAACTGGAAGAGACCCATTTGAATTCTACCTAAGTAACTTGAATTCCAAGGAGAGTGAACCCAAACCACCCAACTTAACTTGAATTCATGTGGGGACACTTCATTCATGAATTGGAACTCGAATTAGTGAGAGGAAGAGTTACATAAGACAAGATACCTTCCCAGAATAACAAAAGAGGAGTTACACAAATTTTGAGGTGTCAAGGATAAAAATATCCAGTGAGGGTGTAGTTGATCAAGTGGGGGTTACAAAACCAATTGTAACCTCCAAAACAAAGTTACAAAACAACCAAAGGGGAAGATTCGACAAGTGTGATCCACTGAAGGATTGAGGAGGGAAAATTCACCAAGGAAGGCCCACTAAATCATGAATTAGGCTCAATAATACCAACAAAGGATAAAATAACCAAAAATAGGAAACAAAGAGCGTTGTTAGGGAGATCCACAACCCCTAGTCCCTAACCCCCTCACATGTGGAATCCATGACCTCCCATACTCTTTTAGTGGTCCATGTTGTGTCATTTATTTTTATTAATTAATTAATTGCAATAATAATAATGTATCTCACTCCTTAAATACCCATGTCCTAGCACCTAGTACCACAAGAATAAAAAATTACAAATTAAATATGTATTGGGATTAAAACATGGGGTATTACATTCCTCTTCCCCTTAAATGTTTCATTGTCCTTAAAGCATATTACATACATGCCTTTACAATATTTTCAAAATGATAAACATATTTCAATCCTTTAGTATTCCTTCTTGGAACACTCCTTTTAAGAAACCATAATACTTCCCACTACCATCTACTTTCCTATATGTCTCCACTTCCTATGGGATGTGACTCCTATCACCGTCCCTTTTTCTAGCTTACTATGTGAGAGATGGGACTAGTAGAGTGGATTCAAGGAACCAAGGGTCAATATTCAATCCCCATCACATGGTCTTCAATCCTCTTTACAAGGCATTTAAACCTTCAAAAAAGATACATCTGTTAGAACAATAATCAATCATTAGTACCTTAGTTACACCAATTAGTCAATTTTATTGTTTTTTTAAGCTTTAATACACTATGAGGTGGACTAGGGGTGC
The DNA here is from genome assembly GCA_001517045.1 of Pseudotsuga menziesii. Classification (NCBI taxonomy): domain Eukaryota; kingdom Viridiplantae; phylum Streptophyta; class Pinopsida; order Pinales; family Pinaceae; genus Pseudotsuga; species Pseudotsuga menziesii. Next base: position 383,472 of record LPNX011191469.1, on the reverse strand, counting down.
TTAGGTGGACATATGCCATGTCAAGTTGATTTTCTATGAACCACATGGGTACTCCAACCTAGTCAACCAGCCACATATGCACAATCATCATTGCTGGTGTTCTCCCATTCATTGAATGTGGATAGGCAAGTTGACTTGGAGCACTAGAGTGGGATTTTGCCCAAATTTGGCTTGATTTGGTGCAATTAATGTTGCATTGAGACTCTAAACCATCCATTTTTCCACACCCACTCTGTCCAAGGTGTAATCATTGATTCAAAATACTTCATCCATGCCACTTCAGCAATTCATGGCCATTTGGAGAGATTTGGGACAAGATTGGCCCACCTAGGGGGGTTTGATGCCAATTTGGCAATTTTGGGTTATTTGCTCACAATTGGATTCAAAATCCATTCAAAAATATTGTGATGTATTTATAAACCTATTAATAACAATTTCATAGTTATACAGTCCAAAATTATCTTGTTTCCAACTATCATTGTGTGTAATTTATCTGTAATTTGATGGTTTTTGCTGAATCTTGCACCCAAATTTGATTTATGAACCTCACTATCACTCCTAGATTCTATTATGGTTCGAATTACTCACTTTATGGTTTGAATTTATCACATGGTATCATATTTGGTTGGATATTTTTTATTTGCAGACCAAATTCTTAGTGGATTTGAGCTGCTTTGTTAGTGAATTCCAGATAAAATCGAATTGTTGTGTGTAAACCAGTTAGAAATTTCACCACCATCAGTGTAGGAAGTAATGGAGGATACCCACATCATGCTAACACCTTTAAAATTCTTTGATTGGAAGGCAGAGTTGGTGATTCAATTGAGAGCCAAGGGGCTTTTTAGAGTTACCATGGGCACTGAAGTGGAACCAAATTCTGCTGTAAAAAAAGCCAAGTATTTTAACAAATTGGATGAAGCATATGGTTTGTTGTGTCTGAGCATCTCAAGAGAGTTGTTGTTCCACCTTGACAGTTTGACATCACCAAAGGAGGTTTGGTAGTGTAGGAATATATTAAACCCACTCACAACTTAGGATAAAATAATTAATCATTATTTGATTAATTATTCACCCACTAGCTTAATTAGTTAGCATCCACTTGCACCTTAAAGTCAATACACGCCATATATATCCTAGGAATGATTTATTTCCAATTCTGAATTGATATTGACCACCTTTTGACCATCGAAAATTAGTATATAGGACTTTACAGCAGATTCTGCTTTATTCTACTTTTTTTGCTTTTCCTACTTTTATATGGATAAGATAAAAGCTAGTCAACTAGGAAACTGGGAGCTTTTGTTTCCAACCCATCCTCCATTATTTTTTCTCCATTTTTCTAGGATTAGCATGTTATTTCCATCTCCTTGACAACTCACTCATGCTTTTTCCAACTCGTGAGGTCCTTGATAGATTTAGTAAGTGCTTTATCCACCTATGGGGGTTTTGCTATATTTTGGTAAGTCAACATTTTTGAGCTTTATGAGTTGTTTCCATACAATTCGATTTTCCTATGAGGGATGTACTATTTATGTACACTATTATTCATCATTATTCAATGGAAGGATACACACCAATATTCATCTCTTCATTCATGTGTTTCAGTCTCTTTTATTCTCTCTATTTTTCCTGTGTATGCTTGTGAGAATTCTTAGTAGCAAGATCTATTTCCTATTATTCTTCTTAGCATCATTTATCATAGAATTGATCTATTATTTATACATGGTATCAAAGCTACAAGGTTGGTCAAGTTCTACAGATTTGAGGAGTGCATCCAGTCTCCTATCCCTCTCTGAAGAAGAGCTTGTCTAGCTTACAAAATTTTCTCCTAGTTTGTTTTGCAAGTTGCAGAGAGTATCTCTTAGAGCATATCAACAACTTCAATATGGATTCAAAAGTTCCTCTACTATCTCCTTTAAACTATGCTGATTGGAAGCCAAAGATGAGTGCATACTTGAAGAGGCAATGTCTCTTTGATGTCTCCATTGGTGCATTGAGTGAACCTGAGTCTTATGAAGAGAAGATTGATTGGATAAATAATTGTGATATAACTTATGGAATTATGTGTTTGGGAATGTCTCCAAATATATATCATCTCATAGATTCTGCTGAATTTCCATTTGAGCTTTGGAAAATTTTGGACAAAGCCTTTGGTTTGTAGGAAATTGAAGATGAAGCATGGAGCGAACCTAGCATCTCCTCTTGTTCTCTTTCTCAAGATTTCTTGGCCTATACATTCTCTGACAAATTTTATCATGATGAAGAAGTTTCTCATACAGTTCATGTTGCTGCTACCCTCATTGATTCGAATGCTTCCTCCTTCAATGAAGAAGCAAATATTGAAGAGCCATCTTTTTCTGTGTCTCTTGAAGGTGATTTTTATTCTTGTGATACTATTGATGAAAAAGAAGTAACATATGGAGATGCTGCTGATATTGATTATAATCCTATAACCCATTCATTTTTCTCTAAATCTCCTAACTTAGATTCTAAGATCTATGTGCCAGATTCTTCACACCTTTTGCATACCTCTCTCATTGATGGTATGCAACCCAGTGACTTCAAGGATGTTTGCTTAGCCACATCAAGCCTTATTTGTGCCATACCACTTACCTTACTTGATCTCATGTGCTTCAGCATATCCTCCTTTTTTCTTGGCATCAATACTGAGAGCCTTCTTGAAGATTGTGAACATCTCATTCTTTCCTCCTTTCATACAGAGGATTCATTACCAGCGTATTCCCATGAGTCTATTGATAAGATTATATGTGATCCTTTGGATTCTGATTTAGAAGCATATTTACAGGTTTATACACATATAATACCACCATCCATACCATCTACCATACCTCTGAATAATCCAAAGACTATACAAATCCCAAGCTCACTAGTTGATTCCTCATTGGTCTCTTATGCAGTGATATTTATCTTACATGGTTTAAGTCTTTCCTATCCTTCACTGGATGGTTATCCATGTACTTATTAATATTTGTAATGATATTAAACATGTTTGGATATTTTCTAAAAACTTATTGTTCAGATCTTAAGCCCATCCATCATTTAGATTTTTACACCTATCAGTTTTCCCCAGTTGTTCATAATTTTCCTAGTCTAGCCCTATATCCTCATGGAGCCACTGAAGCCTTTGTATTTTCTGTTCCATATGCTAATGTTTCTGATATATCAGATTTTTATCAGCCTCATATCATATCTATACATTTTCTATAGCAGATTGGAATATTTACATGTGATTCACATCACAATTTTGCAGCTATTCAGGGAATTGGGTGTGAAATAAATTGTCTTAACTTTTGTACTCTTTGGGAAGGAGTATGCACAGATCTCTTTTCCATCTCAGATTATGTTTGCAGATCAGAGTTTGAAAACAGTAAGAATCATTTAGATAATCCTCCTACTTCATCAGATGATGAGATACAAGGAGTCTCCCCTCTTCCTTCTTGCAGGTTCTACACTCCAACACATGATCATGGAGTTCATGATTTCTTCAACAAGTCTTCCATCCAAAAGCAGTTCACTCAGCTGATTCAAGTGAAGATAAGGATATGTTGAAGACATATTATTCAAATTTTGTGCCTTGTCCTATCTTGAGGGAGGATTTTCCCCATGTGGTTTTGCCTCTTTCCTCACTTTTCTGGACATAATAATTGTTAAAGGGTGACCATAGCCTTGTTGCTCGGCCCTATATGCATCCATATACATATATTTTTTTTGTCATACCATCATAAATTCAGACTTATAGGGGGGTTTAGGAATATATTAAACCCACTCACAACTTAGGATAAAATAATTAATCATTATTTGATTAATTATTCACCCACTAGCTTAATTAGTTGGCATCCACTTGCACCTTAAAGTCAATACATGCCATATATATCCTAGGAATGTTTTATTTCCAATTCTGGGTTGATCTTGACCACCTTTTGACCATCCAAAATTAGTATACAGGACTTTACAGCAGATTTTGCTTTATTTTGCTTTTTCTGCTTTTCCTGCTTTTCTATGGATAAGATAAAAGCTAGTCAACTAGGAAACTGGGAGCTTTTGTTTCCAACCCATCCTCCATTATTTTTTCTCCATTCTCTAGGATTATCATGTTATTTCCATCTCCTTGACAACTCACTCATGCTTTTTCCAACTCGTGAGGTCCTTGATAGATTTAGTAAGTGCTTTATCCACCTATGGGGGTTTTGCTATATTTTGGTAAGTCAGCCTTTTTGAGCTTTATGAGTTGTTTCCATACAATTAAATTTTCCTATGAGGGATGTACTATTTATGTACACTATTATTCATCATTATTCAATGGAAGGATACACACCAATATTCATCTCTTCATTCATGTATTTCAGTCTCTTTTATTCTCTCTATTTTTCCTGTGTATGCTTGTGAGAATTCTTAGTAGCAAGATATATTTCTTGTGCTTCTTCTTAGCATCATTGCTCATAGCATTGATCTATTATTTCTACAAGTAGAATCTTGAGTCTCTATTTGGAAAAATTGATGAGCTGCGTGGTCACCAGCTTGAGCCCAATGCACTATGATACAATCCAGGAATTTTTCACCAATTTCAAATCACTTGTATTGCAGTTAAAACAATGTGGGATTGAGAAGAAGGAATATCAACTGATATTGTCTATACTTTCAAAGTTGGGGCCAGATTTCTCAGTCTTTGTGAGCACATTTCACTCATGCAAACTCAGCCTTCGAAACTGGAAAATGCCAAATCTGTAAAATTTCATGGAGTCACTCACTCAAGAGTAGGACAAATTGGTCCAAATGAGTTCCATCAAGACCAAAGATCAAGCATTAGTAGTGGGGGTTTTGAATTCAGCAAAGGGCAAGCCCAAGTCCAAGAATTCGAAGTTGCTGGACAAGAAGAAATAAGAAAAACCCAAATCCAATGAGGGAGATACGAATCCACCCAAAGAAAAGGAAAGGAAAGGAAAAGAGAAGGCCAAATGTACTTATTGCCACAAGGGATGGCATCCAAAAAACTCATGCATGAAGAAAACCATAGACACCATGGCGCAGCTGCTAGAGAAGAACAACATTCCAGTTCCTCACAGCGCAAGGAAGAAAGATGACAACTCTAGTTCAAGTGAAGGAAAGGATAAATGTCATGCATTGGTGGTAGGTACTTCTAATTCCTCATCCTTTATTATTGATTCACGTGCTTCTAGGCATATGGTATCCAGGAGAGAATTCCTCTCCTCCATGACTTCGAATGCTGGCCTAGCAGTTCGAATGGGAGATGATTTTGAACTCCAAACTAGAGTGATTGGGAGAATTGATTTAGACCATGGGTTCTTCAGTGATGTACTGTATGTACCGGACCTTGCAGAAAATTTGTTGTCAGTCTACCAGATGACCCATACAGGAGAGCCAAAGAGAGTAATCTTTACTTCTGACTCTATAGATATTTTTGAAATCTCAATAGACCAAGTTGTTGTAGTTTGGTATGCTGATCATCATGAGAGAATGTACAAATTCTCTAATTTCCTCCCTACTTCCAGTGATCAAGTACTTCACTCACATGCCAATGAGGTTTCCAAACTATGTCATGAGAGGTTTGGCCACATTAATTATAGATATCTACAAACATTACACACAGAAGGAATGGTGGAAGGTCTTCCACAAATTCATCCATCTACTGGAGCATGTATTGGATGTATGATTGGGAAGCATCCTGAGCAGAGCTACGAGAAAGGGAAGGAAAGGAGAACAACACAACCACTTGGGTTAGTGCATTTTGATTTGATTGGTCCACTACCAACTCCCTCATATGGTGGATCTAGGTATTTGCTTACATTCATTGATGACTACTCTCGATTTTGCTGGGTGTATTTTCTGAAATTGAAATCTGAGGTGTTTGAGCAACTCAAGGTTTGGAAAGCGCTAGTAGAGAATCAGAGTGGGAAGAAGATCAAAGTCCTTAGGACTGATAATGGAAAGGAATATGTGAATAAGAATCTACAGAAACTTTGTGAGGAGTGTGGCATCCAAATTCAACACTCAACTCCCTACACACCACAATAAAATGGTGTGGCAGAGAGGAAGAATAGATCTCTCAAAGAGATGGGAACTTGCATGATAGAAGTGATGGAATTTAATCCCAGGATATGGGATGAATCCATTAGGTATGCTCCTGACATTCAGAATAGAGCCTTCCACAAATCAGTGAAAGGAATGACACCCTACGAGGCATGGTTTGGTGAAAAACCAGATATCTCAAATTTCAGGATATTCGGGACAAAAGCATGGGAAAGAATCCCTTTAAAGAAGAGGAAATCCTTGCAGCCACAAAGCAAGGAGTGTCTCATGGTTGGATATGGTGAGGAAACCAAAGGGTACAAAAGCTATTTGACACATCCACTGGAAAAACCTTTGTTAAAATAAGTGTCAAATTCGAAGAAGAGCCAATACTTGATTTCAAACTTGCACCGGGGAATTACTCCTCTCCTCAACCATTTGAAGATGTAAGTGATGACACATGCTTTGTTTCTTCTGATAATTATGATATAAATTTTGCTGAAGATGATATTTCTGTAGATGAATCACCATCTAGGCCCAAATGGGCTGAAAAAATTGTGCAAGCAGCTGGGGAATTGGCAGGCAATCCCCAAGAGCCTAGGAAAACTAGATCACAAACTAGTAAGGATTCTTTTGCAAGTGATAGTGCTATTGCTGAGCACTGTTAAATGTTGATCAGTTCCTACCCTTATACATATCAGCAATATTGTACAGACCTAACATGGAAATCAGCAATGGAATATGAGCTTCAGTCCCTCCAAGAGAACAATACATGGGAATTAGTTCCCCTTCCTCCCAAGAGGAAAGTTGTTCAATGTAAATGGGTCTTCGGGACCAAAATTGCTGCTGATGGTTCTGATATAAAACAAAAGACTATATTAGTGGCTAAGGTCTATTCTCAGGTCCATGGAGTTGATTACACAGAGACCTTTTCACCGGTTGCAAAGATGGACTCAATTAGATTAGTTCTTGCACTAGCAACTAGTAAGTGTTGGGAAGTTCACCGCATGGATGTAAAGAGTGCATTATTGCATGGTGAGATATAGGAGGAGATCTATATGCAGCAGCCTAAAGGTTTCCAAGAAGATCGTTCATTGGTATGTAGGCTGAAAAAATCATTGTATGGACTCAAGCAAGCCCCCAGGGCTTGGTATGCAAGCCTTCTTGCTTTCAATTGGCTTCACAAGATGCAAATCAGACCCTAATGTGTATTTGCAGAAGAATGATATTGATTTTCAGGTTCTTTATGTTGATGATATTATTATTATAGGTAGCTTCACCAATTCAATTGGCCAAATTAAGAACTCTTTGCATATTGAATTTTCTATTACAGACCTAGGATTGCTAAGGCTATTTTTGGGCTTAGAAATTGAGCAAAACGGTAAGGGCATCATGCTGAGTCAGCCACAGTATGCTTCAGACCTGCTGAAGAATTTTAATATGGCTGAGTGCAAGGCATCCAAGTCTCCCTTTCTTTTTGGTATTAAAATGCATGAATTTGGCAATTCCCCAATGGTGGATATCACATTCTACAAGCAACTAGTGGGAAGCTTGATCTTGTTTATCCATATGATGTATGCTCAAAAATTTCAGTTATATGCTTAAATAAGGTTATTTTGGCATGATCTTTCATTTTTGTTGCTTTATACATCCATATCCAAATCTCACGAGGTGTGTGCAGGCTTGTGTTATTTAGTTGCAGGTTCCCTATTGGATGAAGGTGTGGATCTAGATTGATGCCATTCCTATCCAATAAGCTCAAGACTCTGTCCCTCAGCACTTCACAAAAGGGCCTCCTTTCAGCTTGCTCCATTCAAGCAACGATCCGACCTTCTCTCCTCTTCTTCTCATTTCTATAAAAAATCAACATTTTTACCCGGTTACTTTGTTAGTAGCTTTGATTTTGCTTAGATATATAATATTAAAAGTAATTCCAACATATATCTATATTATCAAAGCCTATAGTATATATCTTTCACTTAAAAAAGTTTCATAAGCATTCTAGATCTAGCTTTAGGGAAATCGTCTTTTTGCATGAAAATTTAAAGAAAACTTGTAGATCGCATGCATTAGATTTCCTTTCACTGTTATAAAATTTAATATTCTGCAATATCAGTACATATTTCATTGGCTGCACAAACATCAAGCCAAGATCCCAAGGAAAGCTTGCTTTCCTTGGTTCTTTTTTCGCCTGTTTAGCTAGTTTTAACTTCATTTTTTTTGAGATAAGGTAGGATGATCCAAAAGTACTCTTAAAGTGATTTTTGGTTTATTTTATTCTAACATTCTCACTTTATTTTAGCAGGTCTAACATAAAATAAAGGAAGCTTCTGTCCGAAGTGGCCTCAGGAGCATTCAAATCCCCCCAAGGGTGTCCCTTTTCACTAAAATCTTAAAATTTTTGCAAAGTTGTAAGATCTTGGTTTCAGCCTGTATAAGGACCAAGAGGTTTCTGATATTTCAGTTCACTGATAATGTAACCACTAATAAATAAAATTATTTTAGGAATAGGCTCTTTCGAGCCCATTCCCCATCCCCCCTTGGGGGGATTTGCGTCGGTGTCCTTTTCGTCGCTTTCTGCTTATTTCTTTTTTGAAACTATCATTGATCTAATTTGCAGGGTAGTATACTTGATTTTATTATTAATTTCATATTCCACTTTTTGTTTTTTCAAAGTAATCATAATACTTACCCCACGATTTCCCGATTGACCCGAAAGGGGAAAGAGATTCGTGGTAGGACTAATTAGAAAACTAGAATTGTGGTTCTGTTTGATTTTTCAATCATTTGTTTTCAGCTATCATAAAATTAACCCCTCCTCGATTCCCCGATTGAGATCCACTTGGATTGAAAGAGGTTCCTAGAGGGTTTTCTTTTAAACAAGAACATCCAGTTTAAAGTTTATTAAAATTTACAAGACTCCAGTGTGTATGCTCTGCACTTGGGTGCGGTTCATCCGATCAGTCAAGCTGTATCAAAATCACTTGGGTGACTATTATAATTAGGACTCATTCTCCCCAACTGACAAACCATCAGGTGAAAATCCAACACCTAGATCAAACCTTTTACGGTGGAAAAATACCCAAAGGAAGGGGGAACTTCTGAAAAGTGACCTCGGGGCGCCAATCTCTATCACACCCTAATGGGTGTGTTACGAACAATAGCCCCAGAGACTCCATTTCAGCCCACATATTCCTTGCGGGTAGCTGTGAAGGTTTAGTTTTGGACATACTCCAAGTACTCTCGGGTATATCTGGAGTCCCCCCTTAGCCTAATTTTAATCAACTCATGCTTCAAACTTAACTTAAAATGTACCAAGAGGCAATCACAAAACACTCACTCCAAGCACATGCAAGTACATTGTTTCTATTTTCTGACTCCATTCTAAGGCACTAGTTATTTTCTTGTTTTATATATACATTGTGTCTCAGCATTGTGCTTTCGTGTGTTTATTTTCGTATCTTTCCATCTTTGATTATCTATAGTTAAATTGCAAAATCCTAAGCAACTCATTCAATTTAACATCACAACACTAAGTAATTATCCTTAATAACTTAATAGGGTCTACCCCCCTTGGCTTCGTTAGGAGTTGAGCCTAAACGGAGGAGTCAAGAACAAGGTGACAGCCTTGACTCGAGACTTGCCCCCAAGGACACACCGAGTGGCTTGAATATTTCTGCCACGTGACCCAGGTGTGTGAAAGGAGGAAACACACTAATTAGTCAATTTTATTGTTTTTTTAAGCTTTAATACACTATGAGGTGGACTAGGGGTGCTTAGGTCGACATATGCGATGTCAAGTTAAGGTTCTGTGACCCACATGGGTACTCCAGCCTAGTAAACCAGCCACATATGCACAACCATCATTTTTTGTGTGCTCCCATTCATTCAATGTGGACAGGCAAGTTGACTTGGAGCGCTAGAGTGGGATTTTTCCCAAATTTGGCTTCATTTGGTGCAATTAATGTTGCATTGAGACTCTAAACCATCCATTTTTCCACACCCATGCTATCCAAGTTATAATAATTGAACCACAACACATCACCATTCCACTTCAGCAATTCGTGGCCATTTGGAGAGATTTGGGACGAGATTGGCCCACCTAGGGGGGTTTGATGCCAATTTGAAAATTTTGGGTTATTTGCTCACGATTGGCTTCCAAAGCCATTCAAAACTCTTATGATGTATTTATAAACCTATTAATAACAATTTCATAGTTATACAGTCCAAAATTATCTTGTTTCCAGCTATCATTGTGTGTAATTTATCTGTAATTTGATGGTTTTTGCTGAATCTTGCACCCAAATTTGATTTGTGAACCTCACTAATGCTCCTAGATTTTCCCATGGTTCAAATTACTCACTTTTTGGTTTGAATTACTCACAACATCCATCTAGAAATCATATTTCAATCACTCAAATGATTAACATAAGGTATACAAATATGGGACACATGATATAAGGATATTCTTCAACAAAGATACTTTCTTTGCATTTCAACAAGCACATAGTTAGCATCAGCAGAACACGTGCATGCATGCAGGCCCACGGATGCACACACACACACACACACACACACACACGCAATGTCCAACAAGATACATAAAATACATATCCAAAATACAAGGTACATGAAATATATTATAATTATTCACATGAAATACATAAAAGGTACATGAAATCAAAACCCTTGAAATGCATTCCAACATTAATTAAATCAATGCATATCTAAGAAATTCCTTTCAGAAAACACCCTAACATGTGAATGCAATATATGTAGAGGGATTAAGGCTTTTCCCCTTGTTTCCTAGATTATTCAATACACACACTATGCATGCACTATTCTCACATTCACACCCAATGCATATCAATGTATTTCATAACCAACAGATAGTATGTAGGCATATTTGTTTCAATTACTAATCAAGACAATTCCTAGCAAACATGCATTGCACAACAACTAAATCAATCCACTACACAATGAAACATTCAATGCATACTAAATTATTTCCCACATTATTTTTGTGATTACCAATTTCCAATGCAACTTAGCATGCAATAACTAATGCCTACTAATAATGCATTTACGAGTTCATTCCAATGCATACTTATTCCAATGCATATAGTATTCAATCATTATGCAATCCTAGTCACTGTAACATAGTGAATATGCAATCACTAAAGAATTAATTATATACCATACATAGCAATTATGAAAAATTAATTAATTCTAAACAATACAATTCATGTGTCAATACAATTGAGTTTCCAGCACTAGGTATTGGTATACTGTAATATCAATCCATCAAACTGCTACATAGTAAAATGCATTGTACAGGAAATAAACATTTACATAGCAATCATTATAGAATGCAGACACAATACATACATACATCAATCATAGTACATAATCAATACTTCAACCAGACATACATCAATCATAGTACATCATCCATACTTCAACCATACTCACATCAACAATAACAACCAATAGCTTCCACATCCAATATACATCGCAACATAAACACCATGTATTACATAGATATGTTTCATACACAACTACATTTCGACCAAAAATACGACGGCCGTATTGTCGGATTTTCGACACCTCCCTGTCGCATGTATGACACTATGATTTTTTTTAAGCGTCGTTGGATTGTCGTCGGTTATTCGACATATTTCCAATCCGTTGGTTAAGCGACAGCTCAGTTTATTGTTGGTTAAATGTAAATCATCGGTTAGCCGACATCTAATTCATATTAAACTTTAAATGTAAGCGTCGGTTAAGTGACGGTCTAGCGACGGTTAAGCTACGGTCTAGCGACACTTAAGCGACGGACTAGCGACGGTTAAGCGACGGTCTAGCGACGGTTAAGTGACGATTAAGCTATGGTCTAGCGATGGTTAAGCCATTTTCTAGCGACGGCCTAGCGACGGTTAAACGACGGTTCACCAAAGAAACCCGTCTATTAACCAACAGATTATGAAAACTGAAACGTCGGTTAAGCGACGGTATTGAAATTAAAAAAAATAAAATCACCTACAGGCCATCACTTAACCGACGACTATAAGTGTTTAAAAAAAAAATACAAATGTTAGATTACTGGAGACACACCTTGATGTTTGTATAGATTGTGAAATTACTACAATAAAGAGAATGTTGCTAACAAAGTGCCCAGAAACAAATATCAGTAAGCTATGCCCGAAGTAACAATCGTGAGATAAAATGACAAATGATTAATAGATTTGACCAAATGTACGTGTGCAAGAAATATATATATGATTTGGATGACAAAGACTTGCTTCAAGTTTTGATATGCTCAATTAAGTCATGTATCAAATATATAGCTCTTCCAAGAGTAATATGAGCACCTATATTAAGCGACTTCATTCTTCGAATCATCTCCTATCTCCAATAGTTTAAAATTTATATAAAACCCAAGTATACCTAAGGTAGCCACAACTGAAATCAACAAGTAGATAGAACAGTTAATTTGAGCCAACTAGAAATTAAGTATTACCAAGTGTATTACATCCACAACACTCAACATAAATTAGATAACAAAATTGGACGAACCAATTGGTAGAAGTTCATTAACTAACGCTGTAGATTTCGAAAAGTTTTAAAACTGTATATGAAGAACCTTAAAAAGAACAAGGAGATAGTATAATCTACTGCATTTTTCTATGGACAGTGCCACTAAAGATTTTTACTATTAGATTTTCCTTTGGTTTTTTATGACTCCTGACATAATAACAAGCTACAGAACCTTAGATATACAAGCGTCAAACTGTAAAAGCTAAACAATATTAATAGAACATTAATTTCCCAATAAAACCACAATAGTATTCATATTATGCCAAGGCAATTTACTATTAAAGAAAAGTTACCTTTATTATCATGTCAGGATACTTTTCTGCAAGGTCTTCAATACTGGTGCCACCCTTTCTGCATGAAATGATAACCTGTATCAACAAAATTCAATCAGGGTTCTAAGAATTTGTAAACCAAATGGCACACATTCATCCAGTCTAAATTTCAAGCAACCAGATAAGTCAAGGAATTTGGAGATTAAAGAAAAATTCAAAAGAGGAAGATTAATGTTACTTAAAGATATTCCCATGCTAAATAGTAAATTGTTCTTATCAGAGGAAGCTAAGTAAAAAGTGGTAATACAAAGTGGCAGGTGCAGGGGGGTACTCACTGACCACGATGGACAAGAAGTAATCAGGTTTTCTTGGGGATTGGGAGTCACCACCAATAACTATGCGGGGAGGTGTATGCCTTGTTTTCTAGAAACAGAATATGTTAAAAACCTTGGTATATGACAAATAACAATCTTTGAAGACTCCTTGCATTTCATTAAACAGGCGAGAACCACCAATAACTATGCGGAGGTGTATGCCTTGTTTCTAGAAACATAATATGTTAAAAACCTTGCTATATGACAAATAACAATCTTTGAAGACTCCTTGCATTTCATTAAACACATGAGAAGCCACACTGTAAGGTCCAAAACAAGATTTAAAAATTAAAATAGAATCACATGGAATCTCCAAAGCATCAAAGCAATAAGCTACTTGCACATCAGAAGACATAACAGCCTTGCAGATTAGTTAGTGAACATCGTTGTCAAGTATGATCAAAGGAGTGGTTGTTCGAAATATAGATCCTCTGGAGCAAAGGTGGTTACCAAAAGTTCATTGAGGATTCTCTTTATGTGGATGGATAAATAGTTTAAGAATTTCAACAAAAAATGTTTATGATGAATATTGGGGTCACTTGACACATGGCCACCAAACGAAGGATATACTCCATGTATCCACCATCAATACTCATTTCATTAACCTCAAGAAAGTGAGACCTCCCTCCCCTGTGTGCCTTCATCTCTACATGCCTTTACTCACACCTGTGGGTGTAGTGGAAATTATGGCTTCCCCTCTATTCTTCATTGCTCAGGTGGGATAAATCAAGGAATTGTGGGTCTGTCAAACCATGAGCTTGATGTAGGGGAGTAGGATCAGTAGGAATCCTGGGAAAGTATTCATGCTTGTAGGCACCAACCTAAAACTCTCTACTACCCGGGTAAGGGTTTGACTGTTGAAATTGTTTCTGCGGCTATGTCTTGGTTGAATTTGGAACCTCTCCCACGTTTGGTTGTTTCGTAGATCTTGGGGGCACACAGGCCCCCTCCCTGACTGCTCGTACCATTTCCCTTGCAAGTTGGAGTTACACATATTTTAAAGGAATTAAGGCTGACATGGCCAAACCTGTGAATTGTGGGTCATACGAGCATGGATTTAAGTGAAATTGCAAACATAAAGAAGATTCTACGCAAGATGAAGATCCAGGTAGATAGAATGAAACATACCATCAAACACATTAGTACCCACACTGAACTTGAGGATCAGAGACAAGATCTCCTCAAATCCAAGGGTGAGGAGTCAAACATAGGTCCATGTTTAATTAAGCACACATTTTCTGATCGAGGGTTTGGAGGTCTGCACCAACTGGCTTACGAAAACCTTCAATCATCACAGTTGTGGCTATTAAAATAGGTATAACGAAGTTCAATGAAAAGACTATGTGAAAAAAAAATCAATGAAGCAATCCAAATGGTGTATATCCTTTGGGTGTAGATTTCGATGGAGTAAGGAATTTGGACCCTAATTTTGGATATTTCCCTGCAATTTTTTTGTCTCAAGGTGAACATTGTGATTTAAATTATGGTTCAAGGCCTTTGAAGTACCCTATTTAGGGCTTCCTTCCTGTCCAAGTACCCCCCAAGACAAAGGATGGAGAGCATGTTGTACTTGTATTAGAATTGGCTACCTACTTGCTAAAATGTTTAACAAGGCTAGTCAAACTATATAGCCAGGATCCCAGTACTTCAACCTCAGTAGAGAAGTTGAGAAGATTGAAGAGAGTTACTCCATGTGTAGAATTACTTAATTCTATCGGCAAAGAAATTTGTAAACAAATTTTCTCTCTGTTGGATGGTGATATAGGCATCAAAGACTACGTTGTTTGGGGAGCTTTAGTTCCCTTCATGTTAGAAACATTTGGGATGCAAGCCCCACATGATGGTGCAAGTTTGGATAAGGTTATGGACCTTTTATTGTCTTTTCCAGAATTTAAGGACTTAATTATACCAACCATGCTGGCTCTTTCATATAGTTGCAAAACATCAATGATCACTCTTGTAGACTATCCATATACTGGATCATATCCATATCTGGCTCTAGCCTGCCATATTCTCAAACGCGAGGAGTTTATGGTGCATTGGTGGGAATAATTAGATTTTGAGTCTTCAATGGAAGGGTTGCTATCAAGAAAAGGACCAAATAAGCTGGATTTGCAGATTTTGATGTCAATTGTGTGGTGGCCCGGTTCTCGTGAAGATTTGTCTTCAGAAAGTAATATGAGACAGACAACTTTTGCATTATCAAGGGCAATCGGCAAGGTGACTATTATTCATTATGCACATTGTAAGGATATATTATGGGTTAATCATTAAAGTAATGATTGTTTTGAATTCATAATATACTTTGAGTTTGCATACAAAATCTTATTCATAGTTTGACAGAAACAAGAAACTTATATAATTTAGTCGAGTATAGATTTTGTTGGAATGCCACTTGGATTATATTTCCAAGAATGTTATAGGTTGTCTAAAGGGGCCAGCTGATTCAAAACATCAAATAGCAGCAACTGATGAAGTCATTTATGGCTCAATAAGAGAAACTTGAAAGTCAACTTCAGATTCTTGAACTTGGCTGAGTCGCTCTAATGTGTCTTAACTTCGAAGTTAGACATCAGATTAAATGCTTCAAAATTGATTTGACCTGGTGTTATCTCCAGGGATCTCAACGTTTACTCATTAGGTCATATTGATACCATTTTTGGATTTTGGAGGCAATTTAGGGCTTCATTGTTTAAGTTTTCTATTGTAGATCTTTAATTTTATGTATCACAAAACTTACAGCTTATACATCTGAATGTAATTTTACCTATTTGCACCCTTAGGTGCATATAAATTAACAATCTTCCATATTTGTTATCTAATTGTTTGTATATATATATATATATATAAGTTTTGCCCTCACCGAGTTTGAATAAAGTCAGAGTCTGACACTTTTGACAGGGAATGTCGTAAGGATTTGATGCTGTGCTGCTGTTGATCCTTGCTAGTAACCCATTCTACTATACCCTTTATAATATAAGTATCAGGGTTTTGAATACACAAACTATTTATGAGACTAAGTCATAGAAATGTATCACAAATATAAAAGTTTCAATTAAAACTACCCCTTAAAAGACCTTGCAACAAAGAAAGCAAAACAACAATAGCACTTAGTTGCATAATTTTTCTCTCTGATATTGATAGGGCTGTGGTAAAAGTAATCACTTTTTGCGTTCTTATTTTCTCCATTTCATCACTACCTCGAATATTCTTAGTTCTCTCTTTCATAGATCTTACACAGCAACTTATCCCTCTACAGCCTAAATTCTCAGTATCATTATAGATCTTATTTCCCCATAAAAAAATAATCCATGGCCTATAATATTTTGTGATAACTCAATATTTATGTGGAATGAGAAGTAGGTGCTCTTATGCTATGCTGAGAATATCAGGATGTACATTATAATCCCTTGAAAATACAAACGGAACGATTCCTTGAGGTAGTGCAACCTGCACCAAAAGAAAAGATTGAAAAACAGAATTGTTAGTAAAACTTTCAGCTGTCAACAAAATAAGGTTAGCTCAACCACTCAAAATAGATGTTGTCACAATTGGCAACAATGAAACTAATACTAATATGATTCTGGCATGCGATCACATTAAGACCTCCTATGTAAGAATTGCCACACAACAACTCATGGTTTTGGGTCTTTCAGTTTGAAGCTCTGGCTAACATGTCTCTACAATGTGACTATAGTTTAGAGATGGTAACAGTGAATGTAAGCATTGTTCTGACACGACTCTTAACTGGTTTGGTAAGGAATATGGTGTATATGCACATAATTATAAACCTTCTCCAACAGGAAATGCATATATGTTGTGTGCTACTGGAGCTTTTTTGAGCTCCAAACAATAGTGAAAAGGAACAAGTAGACTCCAATGTCCCAAAGAGAAGAAAAAAATCACACACTATCCAGTACACATGGGACACAACTGTAGTTACATCTACATATTATATTTTGCTAGCAAGTGAATTTCAAAGAAAATTCTCAACAAAATTCTTTTGACATAAGTTTCATCACATTGAAATGAGCAAAAAGAAAGAAAACAGAGGCATTATCGAATGAAAAATAGAAGAGCTCACCTGCACAATTGCAATATGCAAAATGCAGCCTCAAAGACCAACTGCAATTGAAGCAACTACAATTGGTAAATACTAGAGAAAACAAGTATTCTTGGCTCAGGGCTTCCAATGATCGACAAAAAGTTTTATCTTTCAGAATAAAAAATAGAGATATTAGGCTGTAGTCTAAAAATAACTCACCTAGACTAAACATGGCCATCCCAAGCCCTGCATCTGATAAAATCATTATAGAACCTTGAAGAATCTTAGGCATTCAACATGGGTTTTTCCTAGGTAATCTCAACCAGTTAACAATTCCCCTGGATATAAAAAACAATAACAAATATTGAAGCACAAATCTCTAGTCCAACATTAGGATCTTTCACCACAATATCAGAAATTGTAAATATAGTGTTTCCATTATTGCACACTGGTCCACTGCTCTTTACAAAAAAGAATAGAAATGGTTTTGCTGAACGTCCCCAAGACGTAGTAAATGGGAACAGTTTTTCCTTTGTCAGGTGAGCTTGCCTTCTTTGATTAAAATACAGCCTGCCTCTTTACCCCCTTCCTACAAGGATTGAAAATGACATCATTATACTGTTGCGCTTTCAAGGACATCTCTAGCTATAAATGAGAAGTGCATTCTATAGCCTAGTATTGAAGAGATTGTAACATCAGTCATGTCCATAATGCTAACCTCAACATATATCAACCAATATAATATTTCATACAAAAATAAATAAACAAAATTAATAATAAATTTGATGTCAGCTAAATAATAATCGTCAACAATTATATATATATATATATAGAGAGAGAGATGATTGTTACAAGAGGAATCTGAAAATTGATCACTCGTTGGGCAAATCTGTTTGGCACAATTCCTAGCTGTCTTCTTTCCACCAATCGTATTAAAAGTGAACATAGACGAGCAGCTAAAGTCTCTTTAAAAATTTAATCTAAACTCTCATTTAAGCCTTAAAATAATTGCATCTCAATTATTTTATCCCATTTGGTACTTAATAGATCTTAAGTTTAGATGGATCTACACTGATTAAATACTTCTCAAGTTGTAGAATGTGTGAAGCAATACTTGGATAAGAGTAATGTTGCACATCATCCAAAGTGCAAGACCCTGTGTGAAAGTATGAGGGAGAGCCCCTATTCAAAAGATATAAGTTAACATTGGATCCTTCAGCAACAAAATACTCCATGTCAGCATCCTTGTCAATATTATTATGACCATTGTAACAATAACAAATATTGAAGTCGGGGGGCAATAACTCAAATGGTGAGGTAAGCTTCACACTCTCCCAACCCAAGTTCAAATCCCCAATGAGACATTGGCCTAGAAGGGTAGGTGCCACCTTCGAGTAAGACCCCCGATCTTGGGTGTGTCTCCAGACATATAGGTCCTTGCTAAATCATAAGTTTCCTAGTAGGTGTTGGGTTGTGGGCTGTTGGCACTAGCATAGGGTTTGCTATCCGGATTTTAACCAAGATTCCAGCCAATTATCAACTCCCCTAAATCTAAAAAACAATAAAAAATATTGAAGCAAAAACCTCTAATCTAACACTAGGATCCTTCACCACAATATCAGTACTTGTAAACATAGTGTTTCAATCATTGCATATTGGTGCACTGCTCTTTACATAGAAGAATACAAATGGATTTTGTTAAGCGTCCCTGAGACCAAATAGAAAATGGGATGAAAATTACATTATCATACTGTTTCGCGTTTCAAAGGCATCTATAGCTATAAATGAGAAGTGCATTTAAGTAAGACAACAAATAATATGAAAATAAGTGTGGGGATGAGCTCAAACAACCAATAATATGAAAATAAGTGTGGGGATGAGCTCTTAGTTTTCTCTTCCTGCCTAAGAGATATAGGTTAACTCATGTCACAACCTCATCATGAACCTTTCATTCAGCTCACACCAGAGGAGACTCCTCTAAAATTCAAAACTCTCAACAATATTATTCATCTTACACCATTGAATCTCTTCACTACTTATTAATGTCATCCATAGAATATGCTGCTAAAAGTATAATATTTTAAGGATTTTGACAACAAGCTTCAAGAGGGAAGTAGGGAAGTTGCAACATTGGTTCGAGAACTAGGGAAAAACTCAACCATATGCAATAATTCAATTTACCCAAATTGTTGCAGGAGAGGGTGCACTTGGGGTCAGAGCATCCAAGTAAGGAAAATCATCATCAGACAACAAAAATGATGTCGAATATCACCTCTCTTTAACTATCAAGCCCATCCACAATAGATTTTACTATCACACCAAGACCCTATTGTCAGATGATACTCATTTCTAGAATAATTATTATAAACCCAATCTATTGGCATGAACAGTGCAACCAAAACTTTGCTAATTTTTAGATATGAACTGTTGAGCAATATTGATTATACTAAACAATATTGAGAGTGGGTCTTCCAGAAACCGGCTGTTTTGAAAACCTCTTTAGGTCGGGTAATATTAAATAACAACCATATTATCAATGTCCCACAAACCTACCTACCCCACCAAATCAAGAACTTGGACATCTTCATTGTGAGAAGGCACAGTTCTCAAAATAAACCTTATGAATGCTCTGTTAGTAGACCCCATGTTATGACAGCATTAAAGTAGAAGTCAGCACGTGATGCAACAAGGATGTCCACCTTAAGCCAACTGTGATCCATGCTTTTCCTATTGAACATATCATACCTCTAACAGGCTTCAAAGTATCATCCACTAATATTCATCATTGCTTCCTGTATTCTGCTATATATTCTAACCTTGTGATGCACCATTGTAGCTTGACAACGACTACTAACTTTGTGAAAAAAACATTGCAAATTACTTATATACCACTATTGCAGACCCATCGCTGCCTTCAACACTTCCTTTAAAATAAACTTGCAGAGTAACTTATGCACTTTGATTCAGATCTCTGTGGAACAAGATCTTTCTAGAACAAATCTACAAATGTCCTAGCAGATATGATCACACAACTAGGTTGACCAACTTTGTCACCCATGAATATTTGACAATATCATCACGTTGGAGGCTATTTTTCAACAAGGTAGTAATGCTTCTCAAGTCACTTTCCAAAATCTTCTGTTAAACATATGAAATGCAAAACCTGCATTTGAGGTGGAACCTCCTCATGTGAAGACAGATTCCTTTATGTTTTGTGAAGAACAATACACATTTTAAACATCAATGCATTTATACAACTAACCGTTTGGCCACATTGCATGGTAAAAATATGAATCTGTTAAACATACACAACAATTTGGACAAACTATTACAACTTGATGAAGAAGTCTTCTAATACCCATCCTATGGACATGCCTTTGCACCTTCTAGCACAACTCCTTGTTTAAAGCTTATGCACCCTGTCTTGAACTTACTGACAGCCATCCTTGGGTATTTCTCAGTTCAATAAGGCTTTGAGTGAGTTCACTGCTATACCAAAAAATGTGGATAACATGGTTGATGGCAAGTGTTCATGAGTTTAAACTTTATAGCCACCAATAATCACAGGGATACAGGGATTGTTGCAATTGCTACAACTGCATAGAACTTTGCTCTTGAAATTCTTGCAAATTGAATTCAAGTAACAAATAATTCCATGGACTAACTGACCTTTCAACACAATAGTTGTTTTCACCCTCGAAGGAAAACCTGTAGTTATTTTCAGGGCATTTGTTGTATTTTCTCTGAGAAATACAATTTAACCAAGATTGGAAGTAGATCCAAAGGTCACTGATGATGGTGGTTGACGATAGCCATGGTGTAATTTCAAAATACTTCAATCATATCTTATACAAAGACTTTGAACCAATATTGCTGAACAATGAGCACAATATGCATTAGGTCACCTGGAAGGTTTAATAGTATTCCTTCAAGTACTACGTCACTGCCCAATTGACAAGACCCCTGTGAATCGCTCTATGGCTTCTTATGTTGTTATGAATATAGAAATGAATGGATTATATGCATAATGTGTGTTGGAATACCATAAACAAACTTAAAAACAAAATATCATGCAGAAATCTTATATTGGTTATAATAAATAATAAATAGGATCCAAATTCTGACTGAAATTTAAAAAGATGGTTCATGGTAGCTGTATGTCTATCAAAGGGAAGATGATGGATCTATCTATTGAGGACAGAGGATGATTGTGAATAATTGAGAAGTATGCTACCGCACTGACATGTAATGGCTCATTGTGAAGAACCTATCTTTGGATAGTGAATCTTCTTAAGGAAATCAACTCCCTTCCTTCTTTCGAGATAAATTATTATTACATATCCTCTCTCATCTACCTGGGATTTGAGGGAATCCCCAGAGCAACACATCCAAGGAGGTTGCCAAAAAAATGGGGAGTTACTGTTTAAAAAAAGAAGCATTGCTCTGTTTATTCACTGCTCTATATTACATAGTAAGGAGATAGATTGGGAATGGTGGCATATTTTAGCCTACATTTGATGAGGTGAATAGATTTACTGTCAAATTTAATGTTCTTTCAACTTTCTACTACTTTATTTGTAAGACCATTCTTTCAACTTTCTACTACTGTATTTGTAAGACCATCATGTTAGCCAAAACTTCCTCAATCCAAAATTTCCAAAACAGAAAAGTGGCCATCGATCAGCCGGAAACCAAATCAAGCTTGCAGTTTGTTTGAACCATTCTAATTTTTTTGAATGTGCTTTGCGCCGTGACGGCCTTTTAGTTTTAAATTATACAGTATCCTTCGATCGGTTAAAGAGGCACAGTTGTAAAAAATTATTACTAAGAAATTACAGATTTCTGTATACTGATCAGTTGACATTGTAGACTGGAAATTTTGATTTTCAATACCTAAAACCATGGATCAAACAATATAAAATTGCTTCAAAATTTTGAAAACTAGAAAGGGAAATTATTGGGAGTTTGATGACCCAAATCCCTAAATTAAAAATTCCAGGAAAGTTTTAGCTTCTTAAAATCCAGGGACTGAAATGCTATAGAACGGCAGGTTGCTATTAGATTACAAATAAAATGGATTAACATAAGGAGGCAATACAAAGCATACAATTAAAATAAAACACATGGATTAACATACTTACCGGTTCCATGATATTAAAAAAGCAATTCATAATAGCAAAGAAAAATTGAAGCTAACAGAAACACCTAATTAACTCATATAAAAACTTACAAGCTAAGATGTAACTCCAATAATATAGCCTCTATAATGGAAGGGATAGCTACGTACCTTTCCCACTTAATCTTAACTGGATACAAATACCTTAGCTTGGAAAAGATTGGTCAATGCCTCAACATGTAGACTTTGAAGATCTTCCAAACTAGAAATCTCCATCCCATCAAGATTCTCACTCTGCAGTATAAAGAAAATGCATGTCTATAGTTAGCTGGAAGAAAGAAATAACGTATCTGGTCATAAGAAAGAAACATTGTAATAATGCATGCATTTTACCTTATTGAGCACCTCTCTGTTTCGAGAATAGTTTAATATTCTCTACTAAACAGGGCCAACCACGTGAAGGTGGAAGCTCATATGCGCCCCCCCCCCGTCACATCACTCTCAATTCCCCATACCCAATGCACGTGATTGGAAATAAATGATATTTTGTGCGAACATCGTCAGTTTCTTGTCTTAAAGGAATTACGTGCATTCGATCATTAATTAGTTTATAGAATTCATTAATTAACTCATTCATTCATTCATACATAGAAAAAAATAAATAGTTGAAGACATTACTCCATAATATCAAAAATAATATTCGAGGACAATGCATAAAAAAATAATGTAATAGTGTACTTATTACAATCACTACTTTTTTTGGCACTTTTTTCTCTCCACATATTCTCTAAGTGTGACATCCTCTTCTACCAATTGTTTTTTGTTTCCTATGCCCTCTGTAGCTGCCTATGATCATGTTTGTCGATGGGTTGTGTGCTCACGACGTGTATGTGGCTGCTGTAAGGTGCCAGGATGTACTGGAAAAATGAAGAAATATTAATGACTTGATGTGTTTTTATTATTATCATTGTAATTCCTTCATTAAGAAAAACAAATTAGAGCGGTGCTTTGTACCTGGAAACTCATGGGTGACATGAATTTCATGCGTTTGATCTTTTGATGCTGCCTCAAGTTGCACATGAAGACCCTCTGCATTAAAACATCAACACTTACAACAATATAGTATTTGCAATTTAATATTTGAGACTCTAATCCATACTATTTTTTTTTAACACAGGAATATTTATTACCTGGATTTCGATCAACATGAACTCCAATATCTCTTTCTCCTCCATCCTCTGCATTTTCTCTACTTTCGTTGTGCGGCTTAACACAAAGAGACTCAATATTTTATGTACTAGTTTATTAATGAATATAAAACACAATGAATCAATCTTAAATAGAATTTGTTTATTGTAGTTACCTGTTCGCAGGATGGATCACTGGAAGACTTTGCTTGGCTACCACAGCTGCTTGTTTGATGTTCAACAACACCTAAAAACCCGCGTTGGTAGGCAATCCTCATGTCTTCCTCTATTGGAAAATCTTGGAATCTTTGAACCTGTAATTTTCAATTAGATCATCATTGTTGTTGTTATATCATCATGAAAACAATTTTAAATGCAATCTATAATTTCTATACAATAAAATAATTATTGATCATAGTTACGATTCGTGCTTGCAGGTTGGAATATCCACCAGGGCCAAGCTTGTGTTGCCCATGTTTTTCTATTCTTTCTTGGGTGGCCTTCGACGTATCTGGTAGCCTATAAAACTAATTTTAAATATGTTAAACATTGAAAAAAAATGGAAAATAAAGTGTAATAAACATATAATTGCATTGCCGAAAGTATTGCATACCTTCTAGCTGACTCGGGTACTGGCTTGCCCACTATTTTTGCATCTTTCTCCCTTGCATAATCCAGCAAGACTTTCCACTCCCTTGTTGGAATCATCGGAGGGCACTCATACTTCGGATTAATTGCTAAGTTGTTCCGATATCCCTCCCGTACATAATGTAAATGTTGGCCAGCTTTTTCGAGAACCTTTTTTCGGTTGAAGGTTTCGGCACCAAAAAACCCAACCAAGAGAGCAATAAGCTCATCTTTCAAAACTTTACTCTGCCGGTTCCACCATGTGCGGATAGTGGGCCCAAACAGCTCTAAAGACCAATCATTAAGATGTTTATAAAATACATCATTTCCTACAAAAACGAGTATGTGTTAATTAGTGTAAAAAGAATGATGCATAATTACATTCCAATAAAATTATAATATATAGTTAAAATTTTTTGTAAATAGTACCTGGAATCTTCTCCATCTTATAGGGAATGAGATCTTCGTCCACCAGAAAAGTAGTCTGAAATGTTCCTGTGCTAGTGACATGGAAAGATCCAGGAAATACTGGGACGGCAGCATCAAAGTCATGCTCTTCTCCATGTACTAGCCCCTGATCCTCTCCAGCACTCGCGTTGCCCTGATCCTCATCGGCACTCTCATGTTCCTTCTGGGGTGTCTCATTTTGTGTTTCCGACTGGCCAGATGGCAACGATACATGATCAGTGGCGAAGGGGGTGTCATGCTCAATGGTATCAGCATGCCTCTCACCGGGGAAAAAATATTCCTGTAGAAACAAATAATATTTTAGTTACTCATATACGAATAGGAAAAAAAATTGCATTTGGAATAGACTTATAATTAAAGAGTTTGCATCTTACATCCAAGCGCTTTACTTTAAGCAACACACGATCTATCTTTGCGGCTTGAGTCTCATCCTGCGTCATTTGCGGATCTGATATAAGCATATTGACGACCTCTTGATTTAATTTTGTTTTTGCTTTTTGAACTGCATCCCAGATATTCTTTGAATTCTTGAGGCCAACATCGTCAAGAATGTGCCCCAAATCCATATCCTTCGGATCCGTCTATAGATAAGTATCATCTGACATAAAAATAGAAAACATTAATATCAATTTGAAATCATTAATATAATTAGATAACATAAATATGTATAAATAAAGTTTCTGAAATTCACAACGTGCTATATACCTGCTCATGATTCGATGAGCGTGGCGTGCTAACATCTGTCAACATATCATCTGTCATGGAGATCTTGCCTCAACCCTCAGCCTACAAACAAAATATTGACCATGTTGATATCATAATTAAACAAATGTACTCTCTAAAGAAGCAGGTAAGTAAAAATGTGGTATATATACCTGTTGCCTATAGGGGGGTGTCGGCCTCCCAGGCTCCATTGGGGACTTGCCCCGATTAGCTGACTGCAACAAAGTAATTAAAAACATTAATTTCGAACTGAAACCAATACACGGGGAAAATCTTATTTAAAAACATATTTAAATATTGACCACGTTGATATCATAATTAAACAAATGTACTTTCTAAAGAAGCAGGTAAGTAAAAATGTGGTATATATACCTGTCGCCTGTAGGGGGGTGTCGGCCTCTCAGGCTCCATTAGGGACTTGCCCCGATCAGTTGACTGCAACAAAAGTAATTAAAAACATTAATTTCAAACTGAAACCAATACACGGGGAAAATCTTATTTAAAAACATATTTTTCAAAAAATTAATGGAAAACATATTGCGAAATTGATAACATAAAGATTACAGGTTTTGTGAAATGTTATATGTACCACTCCCGAAGTATCTGCATATGTATCTATCCGATTCAAATTGTAACTGATCAGCAACTCTTCCCCTGAAATCATGCCCAAAAACTTCATGCAAAACAACCTCACTTATAGGGAAAAACCCTAATTCAACAAGCACATAGAAAAATCAGCTAGCAGATAAAATATGGATCCTTTATTAAATATTTTGGCATCATTGTGATCCTCTCCTTATGGCGCATTCTATCATGCAAAAATGTTTGAACTTTACCCAAGAGATAATGCAAAAAACCCTGATACAAAAGAGGTTTCCTTATAGGGAGACCCTAGCTCAATAAGAGGATTGATTTTTCATCTCAACATAAAGCATGTAGGTCTTCTTAAGAATGTTTTTGCAAAAGCATTATCCTCATCCCATAGCACAATAAATAATCCAAAGCTTTGGCACTTTATCCCCAAACCATGCCAAAACCCTAATACCAAAAGCAGGTCCCCTTGTAGAGAAACCCTAACCAAACATAGCCATGGGCCTTGTCCCAAACATCAAAATCTACAATCTCCTGATTTCTGGATACTGCAAGCAAGGAAAAATTGAGGAGGCATCAACTCTTCTCTTTGAAATGGAGAAGTGGAGTATTCTGCCAGATGGTTTTATGTTTGAGTCACTGATTAAAGGGCATTGCAAAATATGCAATATGGAGGTAGCTCTGACACTGTTTCATGAAATGGAAAGGAAAGGAATTGCAGAAAATCTCTTTTGCTACACCAACCTTATTAATGGGCTTTGTAGTAAAGGCAGGATGGAAGAAGCAAGTAAACTTGTAGAAGAACTGCTTGAGAGGGATTTACTTCTTGGCATCAATACTGACAGTAGATTATACTCTAAATATTTTAGAAGATTGAATTTTGTGGGAACTGATAATTTGTTTGTTGGGCCAGAGCTTGATATCTCGTTTGTTGATTTCATCAAAAGGATTTACCATGAAGGAAAGATACAGGAAGCAGCAACTATATTAAGGGAATTGGAATTAAAGAATCCAGCTTCTGGTATTTCAAGTTGTACTGTGCAACTTGATAGGTCAGTCAATGATGATGACATTGATACAACTTCCATGCTGACAGCTAATACAGATGAATAAATTCCGAAGGAGGTTTTGGCCACTCATGTCAGTTCACAGGATATGGAATCTATCATCAGGCTTTGTAAGGAAGGTAGAATGCAAGATGCATTGATGTTTTATGATGAAATGATTAAAGAGGGGCTAGTTCCAAAATTTAATACTTTTAGTGTTCTCATTAGGTCACTTGACACAAATGATAAGCTGCAAGAAGCAAACAGGGTAATGAAAGAAATGCTAGTATTGCTCAGCCATATCACTTGAAAGAGGAATACTGTAAATTATGGATAATTTATTAATTTCTGAGGTATGGTAAAAATTTGACTACTTGAAAGACTCAAGAGAAATGGGAGAGGATTTAGAATCTGTTCCATTGGCCCTCAATTCACTTAGTTGATCTACTTCTGGAGAAACTATCTTGACTCTTGACAGTGGACTTATTCTCATTCATTTTTGAGGAATACACAATTGGAGGGAAGAGGGCAAGGCTCTTCCACAGATTATTGTGTGACATCAGAAAGATATTTATTTACCTTGTTTATCGATCAACACCTTTTGCTATTTGAATGTGTTGGGATGTTGATGACATTCAATTGATGTCTACTCATGAGAACCGATCTCTTAACTTGGCAGTTTGCTTATACATGTTTAAGTTGGAATTTATTATACACAGGGCCTGTGTTGAAGTTAAGAAAGTTGCAGAGATGTTTTCAACTAACTCCCCACTTTCAATGCCTAAATAATTGGTTTCGATAAAAGTAAGCCTTTTCCTAGTGTTTCAGGAAGAGTGTTCAAAATTCTTAGGATTGAGGTATGTCCTCACTTCATGCAGAAAAGTCGGCATACCTGATGAATAGCATTTCAATCTTGAGAACTGCTGTTTATTGCTGACTAATAAAAAAATTGAGCACTGTGCTTAATAATTTTGTATCTGTAAAATTAAAGGCCATTAGCATCCTAAATGAGGTAGAGATGAACTATTACTATTACAGAGGAGCTTGTCTTAAATAAAGTTAAACAGGGAAACTTCCCAGAATTGAGCAATTTTGTTAAGTGCAACTTGAGAACAATTTATCCTGTGAACACCTGCATGAAGATAAAAATGCACATAGATGAAGGTTACAAATGGAGATGTAGTGGACATTCGGTAAATATCAAATGCATAACAGTTTTTGAACTCATCTCAAATTGGGTCCACTATATTTTGGTTGATGCACAACAAATTAGCTCCATGTGTGCTTCTATATCTCTAGGACTGTGGGAATAATATCTGTCACATGATCTAAATTGCACGACATAGCATTTTATATATTTAGGGCTAGCATGGCTTCAATGAGATCAAACTTCTTCTGGGGTCCTTTGATTGCTCATTCAGGCTGATAAGCAAGTCATTACAATCTATTAGTTTGCTGGAGGGTATTTATCTATTTAAAAATTGGCACTTTTAACTCTATTTTGTCCTTTGAAATAATAGGATTATAGAAGGCATTGATTGAATGCAGAGATGGCTTCCAGCAAGAGAGAAATTTCAAAGAGAACATAAACATGGATTTACTCTGAATTTTTTGGGTGAATGAAAAAATAACTAGTATAGAAGGAAAAGCAAAGAGGCCCATCAGATTCATCAACAGTATTCTTTTTGGTCATAGTTGTGTTTTATAAACAATAGCTCCAAGTCACTCTGTATTATAGATCACAACCATGGCTACATTGCCTAGTTGCATGGTAACTACTCCCGGCATCTCCAAAACTCAAGCCTGCTGTTCTGATGTTTTTGGGAGCTTGGAAATGTGTAGAAACAATACAATAATGCTTTTCAATGTAAAGAAAACTCTTGTAGAAAAAAAAGAAGCACACTGACTGAAAAAAATAGCAAAGGTGGGAACAAGATCAGCTTTGTCAATTTGTCAAAGCTTTACCCTGCTTTGTTAAAACAACAACTAGGAATGTATCTTGCAAGCTAGAAGTGCTTTTATGCTTCTCAACCAATAACCTGGAGGGCTCAAGTTATTTCAGTATTGTAGAAAATCAGTAGGATTGACAAAAGGAATACATATAAAAGACACAGGGGTTAAAGACCGGATGTCTTCTCGAAGTACAGGAAGCAGGGGCCTATCCGAGTTTTGTTAAGAGTATGTGGGCATCTCTAGAGCTCTATCTGCATGAATTTATAAAAGGAGTGTGGATTGATCAATTTACTTTCCGGTAAACTTAAAGTTTACACGAACACACGGAGAACGACCTGATGAAGGGTTATAAAGAGGAAATCTGCCTGTTCACATGGACACCTATGCTATCAGATTTGGTTCTAGAAGGGGGAGGTGCTCTGGTACCGAAGGCATCCAAAAATAATCATGAGCATGCCATTGGAAACAAAAAATTGTGAAAATAACTTTCACAGTAAATGGTGCCGGTGAACATAATTAAAAAAAGAGGAAAAACAATGAATATTGCAGAAATATGAATTAAAAAATAGAGAAATCATGGCATGTATATGAAAACTTGGTAATATTCCGGCTTCCAGTCTTGAACTCCAGGATATCGGCTCCACCCAGTTCTCTTGGGTTCAATGCAGGCAACAGGCTTATGGGGTGAATGAAGGTAGTTCAAAATACACTCGGATTTAATTAACAATACAAGGTAGGAGAAGTGTAGAACATTCTTTTAAGCAGATGCACACACAGGACTCCGAACTCGGTCAAATGATCAGTCCTCAAAATAGAACAGGAACTGGACACACCGAGCCTCCCCCCTCGGGGATTGCTCAACGACTCCATAGAATGGTCAACGGATGGAACAATAGGGAAAGGGACTTGGGACAGAAATAGGATTGCTGGAGATTTATCAAACTAAGGGGAAAATGGATCTGTATAGTAATCTGAATCGGAATAGGAAACGGACAAATCAACCACAGGATCATCAATGGACCCAGAATCTGGGACGGCAAGGAAATTATAAGGTCGAAGTCCTTGGAACTATAAAATCCATCAGAATCGGGCACTGAAAGGCAATAGAAATTGGAACCCGGACCATATATAGGACCACCAGCGGGGAATTGTATTGCAAAGTTTGGTGTGTTGTTTAGGTGGTTTTTAATTGTTTATGAGCATAATTTTTTTTATTTTAACCGCGAAACAATGTCCTTTATATCATCAAATATAAAAATTATCCATGGTACATTCAATTTTTCAACTTTTCAAACCAAGGAGAATGACAAGAATTAGATTTGTAATTGATTTGTGGATGTTGATACTTTTGTTGGGATATATTT
>LPNX011191469.1:213932-351732 GCA_001517045.1 Pseudotsuga menziesii | reverse complement strand
TTCTTCTTCAACACCGTCTTCAGCTTCCTCTACAATATTATACTTTACCGGCCTTCCTCTTGGATCATGTCTAATAACAAATGACCAACCCTGTCTACCAGGAAATTCTGAGTAAAATACCTGTTCACATTGACTTGGAATAACATAGGGCTCTGACGTTCGTGACTCAAGTGACCTTGTATTGACCATGGTAAATCCATTAGCATGTTCAATAACAGTTCTATCGGGATCAAATAGATTCAATCGTAGGTTGTACCAT
The DNA here is from genome assembly GCA_001517045.1 of Pseudotsuga menziesii. Taxonomy (NCBI): domain Eukaryota; kingdom Viridiplantae; phylum Streptophyta; class Pinopsida; order Pinales; family Pinaceae; genus Pseudotsuga; species Pseudotsuga menziesii. Next base: position 351,473 of record LPNX011191469.1, on the reverse strand, counting down.
TTCACAACAAAAAGAATTAATTTGAATGATTTAAAGTCTCAGTCAATGATATCTTCCAAATATCCATAATATCGATTTTCTGACAAGTCTGGATGTCTGTTGCTTCTAGATGAAACATTAGTGACCTCAAAGACTACACTTATCCTAGAATCACATGTTTTCTTTGTTTCTTCCAACTTTTTAATGCGATATTTACGACCGTTGCACCACATAGCCTTGTGGTGTTTTACCTGCAATTGATAGTAAGTATTTTATGTTCTTAAAGTATGCAAATAAAATGAAATTCATCAGGATGAACATGAATATCGACGTAATTGAAAATATTATGGCTTATATTTATAATATCATGCTTACTTGTTTATCTTTTAAACCATATGCTAAATAGATTTCCCTTTCTGTTAGATTTCCATCTCCATTGCGATGTGCTTCTTTAACCAATGAAGCCACACCTTCCCATGATAGTCCTCGACCAAATTGATTACATCGTTCAATTGATACCTTCATCCAATCAAGATTGTTTGCGACGTACAAATGTAGTGCATCCCACTCGCGACCAACTGCATGAGATTAAAATTACATAAATCAACTCATAAATTTACAATTACTTAACGCAGTGTAACATTATAAATATTAATGATGCATATCATTAATGAATATTAAAAATGAAATAATTATGTATGATATTATTAAAATGTATTAACATTAATATTAATCTATAACACCATTTAATAATTACCTTTGACCTTCCTCGATTTACCTTTTCCCATCAGGTACTCTCCTTCTAATTTCTTAGTGGAGTTTGGATCACCAATGCATCGATCTAATTCCGTCTTAATAAACGCCAACCCAGGAATATATTCAACAATATACACCATGGCATGAAATACCATATATCCCTCCATCATAGAACCCTCTAGACATGCTCTTTATCTAACTAAAGCCTTCATAAATTTCAAGTGCCTCTCAACCATCCACATGGACCTTGCATGTATAGGTCCACACAATTCAATCTCCTCAACTTGGTGTATGAGGTAGTGTTCTTGTGCATTGAAAAATGCCGAAGGTAGAAATCTCTGCATTTGACACATTAAACGAGGAATTTATCTCTTCCAATACTTTATAGCTTCTTTGTGGATTTATTTAGATGACAACCATCTACATGTAAAGCAAGAAAATAATGATATCATTTAATGACGCAAATTTAACATTGTAGTACAAATCTACATGATTGACTAAAACAAATTTCAATTCATATAAGTTATACAACGAATTAAACAAATTACATGATGATGCATGAAAAATATTGTTTCTAATTACCTCATGTATTTTCCAAGATCATATATGACCTGTTTGACATTATTGTCAAAGTTGTCTGGGAGAGATACAGGTAGAACATACTGTAACAATGAACACGTCTCATCAATATATTTTTCAAAATTAAGCAAAAAAGTAAACCAAAAACATGCAGCATTGTAATATACCAATATATATACCAGAAATATAATTACCTTAATGAAGATATGCCAATCATGCGTTTTTACCCCGCCAAAATCACCTTTCCTTGTTAAGATATTCTTTATGTTCGAACAAAATCCTGTGGGAAATTTCATTTTTTGTATCACTTCTTTTACCGCATTTATTTGTTGCTCAGTCAATAACCATGGAAGTGACCTTATATTAATTTGGTCTCCATCGTTGTTTAAATGTTCAATGATATCTTTCATTGCATGATTGGATTCATGAATGTCATTGCAAATTTTGACAATTTTTTCTTTGTCACTCCTTCCGTCTAATATTCGCCATAGTGTTTCAGCTACATTCTTTTCGATATGCATTGTATCAAAAAAATGAACAACTAGTAAGTGCTCATAGTAAGGCAACCTGCTAAATTGTTTGGGATAACTTTTCATTCCTCATGGAATCCCATTTACACCTTCATGATGTTCATGCAGACCATCAGTAATCAATATATAAGTTAAAGAGATTAAAATGTCGTATATTACAGTAAAAAAAATTAATATAATCCAAAATAAAACATTAAAAAGTACATATAAGAGATGATCAATATGAATATATAATATAGACAAATTGAATCATACCTTGACGATTTCTATTATATTGCAACTTCCATATGTGAGGTGTCATTCTTTGTGGTTTTAATGCAGTCTCCTCTTTCCCATTAAAAAGATTTTTTTTGATAGTTCGATACCTATGATTCTTAGAGAGGAAGTGCCTATACTCATCAAACACTTCCTTTGACAAAATCTTTGAATGACGAGATTTCATCTTGGGACCACAAACTAGACATGAAAATTTTCCCTTTGTTTGAAGACCACAAAAATGTGTTAGCCCTGGAGCATCGTGAATTGTCCAGGCAAGCATTGCATGGAATTGAAATTCCCTTTTCCCTGCTGGTCTAGAGACATCATACATCTGTGGGCATTCGAAGAATATCATCTTTACTTCTATTCCGTGCATGGTAATCCATAAATTATGCTATGTTTTTGCACCTAAACAGTCGTTGCAAGCGTGGAATAATGGGAATATAACGAAGAACCTTACGAGACACCTTTTTGGTTACTTGATCTGTTTGGTATCTACTGCTATGACATATAGGGAATTCTGTTGCAAACTCATACTAATTATAATATAAAATATGATCATTAGGACATGCATCAATTGCTTGATACTCCATTCCAACATATTTCATGATGGAAGTTAAATCTCAGTATGTGCGAGGTAATTTATTTGATGGCGGTAACAAATATTCACCTATCAAGCTGTTACAACAAATTAAAAAAAAATGGTTAATATTAATATTTAAAGAGGATAATATTAACGACAACAAATACATCCTTATTATTTTTATGATGAAGTACGTATACCAATACAAATATTATAGCAACATAAATCAAATCATATATATGCGATCGATGAAACATATAATCACATACGTACCTTAACACCAGCGTGATGGCTGTGTTTGAAAAACGATTCATAACCTTCAATTTCATTATCAGCAACACATCAGAGAGAACACTTATGCGGGAGCCTTCAAAAAGCGGTTCGTCTACCTTCTCAAGTGTAGGTAAATCATGAAGATCTTCAAAGTCATCAATTGGTAGTGCATGATGTTGATCATCGTTCATTCTAACATTAAATGCATCATTGATTAATGTATTTGCACCATCATCCTCAATTATGTTATCGTCATGATCATCGTCTAATTCCATATCATCATTAACTTGATCATGATCAGTATTCGCATGACCTACATATTGACGTTCCTCCTGTGCTAGTTGTTCCGCAATTACCACATTCTCCATGTTCAGAATAGCCCTAGGAGGCCCTTGCTTTATAATTACAATTAAAACATCAAACAAAGAACGTTAGTCATTTTGATTAAGTAACAAAAATAAAAATGATAGAATATACAATTACAAAAACTCTCAATATAAAGACCGCATGATATATAATCATGAATTATATTGACTTACCAATGGATGATATTCATGCCCCCCCTCAACATGTCCATGTTCCCTACAATGTTTTTTAGCTATTGCGATTAGTAACCTTCTCTTATTAAAGCCCCTACATCGACTGCAAGGACAATAACATTTTCCATCACCCCTTCTTTCCACTCCATCCCACAACCTAGCAAGCAATTGTCGATTTGTTCTAGATCTTGATGACCTGTAACATTATTGTTACGTGGCATTTTATTACTCAAAACCTAAGAACAAAGTACGAGCAAACCCAAGTATATGATGAGTCTTCTTTTCCACAAGGGTTAGAACCAAATCCACATGAGTCAATCCTAACTCAAGAGTACAAGACCAAGTATATAATGAGTCTTCTTTTCCACAATGGTTAAAACCAAATCCACACGAGTAAACCCTAACTCAAGACAAGACCAAGTATATGATGAGTCTTCTTTTCCACAATTGTTAAAACCAAATCCACATGAGTAAACCCTAAGTACTCAAGACAAGACCAAGTATATGATGAATCTTATTTTCCACAAGAGTTAAAGCCAAATCCACAAGAGAAAACGCTAAGTGAGGGTAAACCCTAACTCAAGACAAAAGCAAGTATATGATTAATCTTCTTTTCCACAACAGTCAAAGCCAAATCCCTAGAAAACCCTAATTAGTGAGGGTAAACCAACCTAACTCAAGACAAAACCAAGTATATCATGATGAATCTTCTTTTCCACAAGAGTCAAAGCCAAATCCACAAGAGAAAACCCTAAGTGAGGGTAAACCCTAACTCAAGACAAAACCAAGTATATGATGAATCTTCTTTTCCACAATAGTCAAAGCCAAATCCACAAGAGGAAAACCTTATAAGTGAGGGTAAACCCTAACTCAAGAAAAAACCAAGTATATGATGAATCTTATTTTCCACAAGAGTCAAAGCCAAATCCACAAGAGCAAACCCTAAGTGAGGGTAAACCCTAACTCAAGACAAAACCAAGTATATGATGAATCTTCTTTTCCACAAGAGTCGAAGCCAAATCCACAAGAGAAAACCCTAAGTGAGGGTATAAAACCCTAACACAAGAGAACAAAGTTTCTCCAAGAAAGATTTACCAAGAATAAACCAATTAGAAATTAACCAAGAGATAGTTCAAGAGAGAAGTCACCAAAGAGAAAGACCAAAATCCAAGACCAAGTGGGAACATCCCCACAAAAGCACAAGGCCAAAAACCAAACCCTAAACCAAGAAATTAACCAAGAGATACTTCAAGAGAGAAGTCACTAAAGAGCAAGACCAAAATCCAAGGCCAAGTGGGAAGATCCCCACAAAGGCACAAGGCCAAAAACCAAACCCTAAACCAAGAAATTATTAACCAAGAGATATTTCAAGAGAGAAGTCACCAAAGAGAAAGGCCAAAATCCAAGACCAAGTGGGAAGATCCCCACAAAAGCACAAGGCCAAAAAACAAACCCTTAGGAATTTCGCATTTCTTGTCCAAGAGATAAGTGCGAGAGTGAGTCTGTGAGATAATGAACCTAGGCCTACATCTATTTATATGAGTGTGTGTAGGAAATGAAACTAAGCGTCGGATATGCGACGACGCTTTCCATGTTAAATAGTTGACCAATTAAAAGGAACCTAAGCGTGGGTTCCAATTTAAATGAACTTAAGCGTTGGGTTCCAATTTAAAGGCGTCGTCGCTTAAGCGATGCTTACTAACACGCCATCGCTTAACCGACGTTTATGAGAATAGCCGTCACTTCACTGACGCTTGTGGCCACATTTACAAAAAAAAAATGTCTCCTTGTAATTTTTGGTAAGTTTAAAAAGAGAAACCCACGCGCCGTCGGATTTTTTCGTCAGATTTTGGATTGAAATGTAGTAGTGATATTGCATATTATACCACACTACATACATATATAACAACTATTATACATTACTCATATATATACATCATCACATACACATTTATCATTTACATACATACTATAATTTATTAACATATGTCTTATTAATATCTATATAATTACACTGATAAATTCAATCATCATATATATTCATAATCATATACACAATATATTAATATAGGCATGTCAAAAGACACCATATTTACTTAAACACCAATAAGGAGAAACATAAACATTCAACAATTCATCCAAACAAGGTGTTAGAATAATCAACCCATAGTTACCTACATTAGACATTAATTTAATTATTTTTTTCTTATTACCTAGATTCCTAGATTCCATTCTATGCTACTTGACTTCTACATGTCCTAGAAGTCAACACTTACTAAAACTGATTCATGGAGCGCTTGGAAAATGTCTTGGAAACCAATTTTAGCATGTCTGCTTTATTCCAGATTCTCTAAAGTGCATATCTGCTTTTTCTGAAAAGTTGCCTTGCTTTATAGCAGTTTTAAGGAAAAAGGAAAAGCTAGTCTAGGTGTAGTTGCCTTGTTTTTACCCACATCATCCTCCCTCCTTTTCTCCAAATAAAATCATGTATGAGTTTTCTTTCCATCCCTCTTTATCTTTCCCACTTGACTTAGCAAATTCGTGAGCATCTACATAGATTTGGAAACTGCTTTATGCACCTATGGGGGATTTGACTAGATTTGGTAAGCCTACTTTTTGACTATTTCAAACAGAATCCTTATGCATTCAAACCTCTCATGCAATTATATATTAAAACAGCCTATTAGTTCATAAGTTTTGCTATTTTACACTTAATCAATACATATTAGTGTTATGCTCCAATTTCAGTCTCCTTTGGTGTTAATTTTGCATGTTTAATTAGCAATTTTGTGAGTGTAATTGTTCTATCTCTTGGGTTCATTTTCCACATGGTATCATATCCTTTGTAGATCAATTTATCTCCTTCCAAATTGTTATTTTAGGTTTGACATCATTGATTGGGAACGCATTCTTCTGACTGGAGGGCACAACTACTGAGCTATGGACCAATCTCAGAAGATCATCTTGACTCCATTCAATTTCTTTGAGTGGAAAGATAAGATGGAGATATTGTTGAGAGAGAAAGGTCTCTACAGGGTTACTATGGTAACTGAGGTAGAGCCCAATGTAGCTATAGAGAAAATTAAATGGCACAACCGGAGGGCTGAGGCCTATGGTCTTTTGTGTCTGGAGCATTTCAAGAGACCTCCTATTCCATCTTGATGGATTGACATCACCTAATGAAGTGTGGGAGAATATTGAAGATATTTTTGGAAATACAGATGAGATGAGAGGACATCAAATCAAGAATTATCTAATCTCCTTGAGTCCCAGTAGCTTAAAATCATTGCAACTCTACTTTTCCAAGTTTAAGGCCCTTGTTTTGCAGCTAAAACAGTGTGGGATCGAAAAGAAGGAATAGCAAATAGTCTTGGCCATACTCTCTAAGATTGGTCCTAACTATTCAGTGTTTGTTTCAACCTTCCATGCCACCAAGTTGATAGCTCGATCCTGGAAGATGCCTAAGCTTGTAGAGTTCATGGAATCCCTCACACAGGAGCAAGATAAGTTGGTGATCATGGGCACCATCAAACCTTCCAAATACCAAGATTTGGTTGCTGGAGATTCAAGGGTGGATTCAAAAAGCAATAAAAAATCTAAAAATACACCTGAGCAAAAGAGAGACAAGTCTAAGTCTCAAGAGGAGCCCCAAGGTTCCAAGAAGAATTCCCAGAAGAAGAGGAATAAAGGAGAAATGAGCAAGTGCGCATACTGCAGTAAGGGATATCATCCCAAGATCTCTTGTATGAAGAAGCAAATTGACATGTTGACCCAACTCCAATAATAACATATCCCTTCCTGATTGCTCAAAGAAGAAGGAAGGAGGATCAAATTCAGAAGACAGAGAGAGAGTACATGCCTTGGTTGCTGGCACATCAAGCTCACCTAGCTTCATCATAGATTCTGGAGCTTCGAGACATATGGTTTTGACAAAAGAGAAATTCTACTCTCTTGACATGTTGAAAGGTCCACCAATAGTTTTGGGAGATGACTCTCTCACTGACAGTTTGGGGAAGGGTAGGATTGATCTTGACCATGCTAGTTTCAATAATGTGTTGTATGTTCCAGGCCTTGCCTCTAATCTCTTGTCAATGTATCAGATGACTCATAATATGTCTCCAAACAAGGTCATATTTTCCCCTGATGATGTTGAAATCATTGAGTTTCGAATGGTAAAGTCATAGAAAAAGGTGTTGTTGATCACACTTCGAAGGTATACACGTTTTCCCATTTTCTACCCTACTCAAACCCCTCTGCTTTTCTGATTCATGCTAATGAAGAAAGAAATATTTGGAGTGAAAAAATATTATCTACAATTATCTTTCTAATTTGAGTGAAAAATATATTGTCATAGGGTTACCAAAGATCAAGTTTTCTAAGGGAGTCTGTCAAGGTTGTATCCTAGGAAAACACCCAGAGCACAAGTATGAGAAAGCTAGTCATGAGAGAACCTCTGCACCTCTTGAGTTGATCCACAGTGACATTGCTGGTCCATCCCCTCATATGTCCATGAGTCAAGCCAAATATGCACTGACCTTCATAGATGAATTTTCTCGGTATTGTTGGGTTCACTTCCTAAAGAATAAGTCTGAAGTTTTTGACCTCTTCAAAGTCTTTAGAGATTTGGTTGAAAACTAGTCTAGGAGGAAACTCAAGATCCTTAGATCTAAAAATGGTGGTGAGTATGTCAATTCTAAGTTCTTTTAGTATTGCAAAGATGCAGGTATTCATATGCAACATTCAATCCCTTACACACCACAGCAAAATGGTGTTGCTGAGAGAAAGAACAGATCACTAAAGGAGATGGCAACCTGCATGATGGAGGCTAAGACTTTGCCACCAAAGTTTTGGGACGGAGCTATAAAATGTGCATCCTACATCCATAACAGGGTGCCTCATAAGTATCTTGATGGTATGAATCCTTTCAAATATTGGAGTGGGCACAAGCGAAATGTGACCCATTTCAGGATTTTTGGCTCAAAGGCTTGGGATAGAATTCCAAATGAAAAGAGGAAGGCTTTGTAACCCCAAATGAAAGAGTGCCTATTTTTTGGGTATTATGAAGATTAATAAGGGTACAAGCTGATCAACTTGAGCACTAACAAATATTTCATTGAAAGAAGTGCTCAGATCCAAGAAGATCCTTTAGCAGCAGTTGAAGTTGGAGAGTCCTCTTCACCACCAGAACCATTGATTGTAAGTGAAGAGACTAATGAGTTTGCTGATTTTTATATGTCTGATAATGATGATTTGATTTCATATCCTAACAGTCCTACAAGACAAAAATGGGCAGCAAAGACCATTCATGTAGCTAGGGAACTAGCTGGAAATCCTAATGACACTAGGAGGACTAGATCTCAATTTGAGAGTGCCCTTTGTGTGAAAGATCCTCTATTTTCTAAGAAGTGCTATCTGATGGTTGAATCAGATCCATCATGACATATGAATATGCAACACATGATCCAAAATGTCAAATATCCATGAAAGAAGAATTCAGCTCACTCCAGAAGAACAACACTTGGGAATTGGTTGATCTTCCCCCAGGGAGGAAGCTAGTTCAATGTAAGTGGGTTTTCAAGACTAAGTTTGCTGCTGATAGATTGAATTTGAAATATAAGGCCATATTTGTATCCAAGGGATACTCACAATTACATGGTATCGACTACAATGAAACCTTTGCACCAGTGGCAAAGATGGACTCCATAAGGCTAGCTCTAGCCATTGCAACTTCGAAGCAGTGGGAAGTGCATCACATGGATGTGAAGTGTGCTTTCCTAAATGGAGATATCACTAAGTATATTTACATGTAGCAAACTAAAAGGGTTTTTTTATAATCCATTTTTAGTGTGCAAGTTAAAGAAATCATTGTATGGGCTCAAGTAAGCCCCCAGGGCTTGGTATGCCAGGATTGATAGCTTTTTGTTGTCACTAAGTTTTGTTCGATGCAAGTATGATCCTAATGTCTATTTGAAGTTGATTCAAGGTTATTTGATGATTATTTTCTTGTATGTGTATGACCTAATGATTACAATAAGTTCAAAGAAAGATATTTCCTCCTTGAAGGAAGCAATGAACCATGCTTTTTCTATGACAGATTTGGGATTGTTGAGCCAATTCTCAGGTCTCAAAATTGCTTAATCCCAACATGGAATCAAAGTACATCAGTCCAATTATGCTTCAAATTTTCCCATCAAGTTCAACATGAAATATTGCAAGCCAAGCAAGACTCCCTTCCTTTCAGGAGTTAAGCTTGAAGAAGCAGGTTCTTCTCCTATGGTAAATAATACACTGTATAGGCAGTTGATTGGGTGTTTTATTTATCTCACACACACTCGACCTGATCTATCTTATGCAGTTAGTATGGCTTCAATATAATTGGATCAGCCTCATGAGATCCACTGGAGAGCAGCCAAGAGGATCCTAAACTTTGTTTAAGGAACAAGAACTCATGGGATCTTCTACAAAGCAAAATATGATCTTGATTTGATTGGTTTTACTGACAGTGATTGGGAAGGTGACAAAATAGATTGAAAGTCTACATTAGGATATGTGTTCATTCTTGCAGAAGAACCAATCAGCTGGTCAAGCAAGAAGCACAATGCCATAGCACTCTCATCTACAGAAGCAGAGTATAGAGGAGTTGTAAATGCAACAACTCAATGTTTGTGGTTGCAAGGGATACTTAGAGAATGCGGCTTGGAATCATATTTTCAACTATTATCTACTGTGATAATTAGAGCATAATTCTAATATGTAATGATCCAGTTCAGAAACAATGAACCAAGCACACTGAGATCCATATGCACTACATTAGATAGCTTGTGCGTGATGGTACCATTGTTCTACTCTTCTTTTCATCTTCAGAACAAGTAGCATACATCTTCACCAAAGTTTTTTGTGAGAAGACCTTTAGCAATATCAAATCACTGCTGGGGATTGCTAATCATGCTATGAAGCATGATTGATGACAATATTTCCAAAATTTTCTTTTCCTGTCCATATTTAAGGGAGGATTTTCCCACTGGGTTTTTGCCTCTTTCCTTGGTTGTATGGACAAGTAGTATGTAAAGGGTAACTAAGCCTTGTTTCTAGGCCCTATAGTTTTATGATATTTACTCATAAATTCAGGATTAAGGGGGGGTGTTAGAATAATCAACCCATAGTTACCTACATTAGACATTAATTTAATTATTTTTGTCTTATTACCTAGATTCCTAGATTCCATTCCATGCTACTTTCCTTCTACATGTCCTAGAAGTCAACAATTTCTAAAACTGAGTCATGGAGCACTTGGGAAACATTCTGGAAACCAATTTTAGCTTTTTTTCTTTATTCCAGATTCTGTAAAGCACATATCTTCTTTTTCTAAAAAGCTACCTTGCTTTATAGTTGTTTTAAGGAAAAAGGAAAAGCTAGTCTAGGTGTAGTTGCCTTGTTTTTCAACCACATCATCCTCCCTCCTTTTCTCCAAATAAAAGTGTGTATGAGTTTTATTTCCATCCCTATTTAGCTTTCCCACTTTACTTATCAAATTCGTGAGCATCTACATAGATTTAGAAACTACTTTATGCACCTATGGGGGATTTGACTAGATTTGGTAAGCCTGCTTTTGACTATTTCAAATGGAATCCTTATGCATTCGAACCTCTCATGTAATTATATATTAAAACAGCCTATTACTTCATAAGGTTGGCTATTGTACACTTACTCAATACAGATTAGTGTTATGCTCCAATTTCAGTCTCCTTTGGTATTAATTTTGCATGTTTGATTAGCAATTTTGTGAGAGTAATTGTTCTATCTCTTGGGTTTCAATTTCCACACAAGGAAGGGGCCATTCCCACACACTTTTCAACTCAAGCCACTCTTCACAATTCCCACTTGCTAATGGGATAAAAAAGAATATGAACAACTCTTTGGACTGTTAATATTTGATTAATAATGGATATATTTGAAATTTAAAACTTTTATCAATCAAACATGAAACATATGAATCTCATAAACACATCAATCACATAAATCATTCATCTGCATGAGACAAGATATATCCTGGGAAAACCATCCAAATATAGAGGATGAAATACCCAACAATTTTTTGAGTATAATAGATATACTTATAGAGAATGGTTTACAATACAATAGAATATTTCCTAATCAGAGAGAAAAATCAAACAATAGGGAAGAAATTTTCTCAATACAACTGTAATCAACTTGCCATATTTCCAACACTTTAATAGTAGGTCAAAACCTCAAGCATGCAAAAATTAGCAAATAGAATTCACATGAATGCTCCTAGGAGCATCATACATCAAATTGACTGGAGGACCATCAAAATCTATGCATGGGATTATCTCCATGCAGACATAAGTGCCTCACTTGCACTAGTGCCAATTCATTGTCCTTGGATTATTCTCCATGCACAATACATGCACCATACCTTCCAAGAATAGATTTAACTAAATGTTAACTTACGTTTAAATTAACTTGATCTTTTAACGGAATGCATGACCACTAAATTAGGAGTTTTAATTGAGTATCACAGTGCTCCACTTTTAGTATCATTCATGCAAGTTACTATGAATAACTTTGCATGGATCTCTTTAGTTAATTGATGCATGCTTATTACAACTGAGGCTTTTAACCAAATCCTTATCAATTCAAGTCCACTAAAGGTATACTTAGTAAATTCAGATTCTTTCTCTCTTTATGCTTATCTCTTTATCATTTAATATTCACTGCATGGTCCATATGTGTATACTTTTAAATATCCATCATATGATATTATAATCATAAGAATTCCCACTAGTTATGATCATATTATATTACTCAAGAACCATATAGTCATTACTAAAGTAATTCACTCTAGGGGTAGCTAATCCCTATAGGATACTTAATAGTAATATGTGAGCATGGTCAGTAATACATCACATAACAATACTATACTTGATATAACTCACAAGTCCTGACTTGATATAAATTACAAGTCTCCAGCCTTGATCTAAATCACAAGACTCTTACAATACAACATCACACCTATTTCATATGAGGATACCTATATATAGGACTTGATATGACTTAGTCCTAACTTGATATGACTCACAAGTCCAAAGAATGAATTCTGATGATGTACATTTAACAGTCACTCTTAGTGAGGGAGACATTCTCTACCATTCCAAGCCTATCTAAAATGTATATAAACTTCATCACAGTTAGATGCTTTGTCAACACATCCGCAATTTGTTAATTAGTAGATATGTATTGAAGTTTTATTGTACCTTTATAGACAATGTCTCGAATGTAGTGATACTTCATGTCTATGTGCTTCAATTCATCATGAAACACTGGATTTTTAGAAAGCTTTATACAACTCTAATAGTCACACCTAATCATTGTAGGCTCTATATCTTCACTAAACAATCCTGCTAGCATCTTTCTTAGCCACACTGCTTCTCTACAAGAAGCACTCACAACAATGTACTCTTCCTTTGTAGTACTTTGGGAAACTGAGTGCTATTTATTGCTATCCCAAGAAATCATGCTAGAACTCAAGCTAAAACAATGGCTTGAAGTTATCTTTATATCTACAATGTTGCCACCAGAATCATAGTCAGTATAACCAAGTAATAACACCCATCCTCTAGAGGCATACCCGTTATACCATGAAATGGCACTTATTCGTCCGAGTAACGACTCCAAATTCTCATTACACAAAAGGACACCATAGATTGAAGTGACCCTAACCTTATATATGGATGAGATCCTTGATACATGATTTTTCCTTCAACTTTACCACTTGTTATGTATGAGATTTCTTTACACTCGCAGGTTCTATCATAGCAACTCGTGTGTCACTCATGAATAGGTATAGTGGAAATATCCTTCCACCATAACCTATGTAGAGTCCTTTTACTGTTTTTTTTGAAAAAAATAAAAAACAAATGTACAATGTTCCTATCTAAGACTATCAATGCAACTAAATGCTTTGTTTTTGTTTTATTTTTTCAAAAATAAAAATCTAAATACAACTTAATGCACCTAAGTAAGTGAGAAAAATGAACACATGTAAACACAAGATTCACTAATCAGGTCTCACAATCAAAACCTTGAAAACTTTGCAAAGTTGGGACAAAAAACTACTTGGGATTAACTACTTCAACCACTTGATCAACCAAAGGTTGAATAGGTTGTTGAGAAATCACAAGTTGTTCAGGAGAAGGATGTCCTTGAAACTTGAACCACACTCTTCCTACTTCTGCTATAGTAGGGAAATAATGAGTAATATGATCTCCCTCGCAAAGCTGACAAGGGATCTTAGGCTTGCATTTTGAATGGTTAGTTTTCTCAACGGTGTCAACCTGACTTGCGTGGGCTGAATTTTTTCCCCTAGCATGATCTCCAGAGGCTAGGTGGTTGGGTCCAACATGATTTGTAGAGGCTGGTTGTTTTCCCCAAGCATGACCTCCAGAGGTTGGGTGGTTGGGTCTAACATAAATTGCAGAGGTTGGTTGTTTTCCCCCAACATGACTTCCAAAGGCTAGGTTGTTGGGTCCAACATGAATTACAGAGGCTAGTTGTTCCCCTCCAACATGAATTCCAGAGGCTGAGTGGTTAAGATCAACATGAATTACAGAGGTTGAGTGTATGTGCCCAACATGAATTCCAGAGGTTAGGTGGTTAATATCAACATGACTTGTAGAGGTTGCATGAGTTCCCCCAGCATGACCTTCAGAGGCTGAATGACTTATCTCTTCCTTTCGTGGCTTCTTCCTATTCTTCCTTCTTTTACTCCTTTTAGACTGCATGTTACTAATATCAAAACTTTCACCGCAGAAGGAGGAGGAGAAGTAGCTACTAGTGAAGGGGAGACATTGTTTTGATTCCCTTGATATAAGGTGCTTACTTTAGAAGCAACATGAGAATTCAAGATAGTTGGAGTGGAGAACAACCAAACTAGTAACCCTAGGGTGAATCCAGGAAGATTCAAAGTGGCCATCAAGGGAACACCAACATTCCTAGTAAAAGGAAAAGCACAAGAATCCCCTAGCATGGGGTTCTCCTTATTGGTGTCCGTAGGGGTACTAGCCATAGTTTCTGACTAAACAAGAAATAAAATCCTAAGGTCAACTAGCAAATTACAACACAGAGAGCACACCACTAAAAAAAATCCTAAGTATAAATATCATGCACATAAGGATACCTTCCAAAGGATATTTTGGGATGATGAGGGTCCATAACTAACCAGTGGAGGATGACGAACAATTACTTGGGGTCCACAATACATTGCCTTGGGTCCAAGTGCCTAAATCACCAAACCACTTTCCCAAATTGTATGTAAGGGATTTCCTCTCGAGCCTACCCTAGGTATAATGGAAATATCCTTCCACCATAATCTGTTTAGAGTCCTAGAAGTATAGATACTAAGGCTACCAAGATCACGAAGAAAGTCCAGTCGAACAATAGTCAGTCCAACCAATGCACATGGGAAGGGTAGCTAAGACCGAAACTCAAATAGTACCAGGCACTACATGGGGCTGGAAAGAGGTACTGAGTAAGTCCCCAAACATGCAACAACTGTAGTTTATGCTCAACCAAGTATAGGAAGGGTATCTCCATAGCTTAGTATCGCATGAACTCATTCTTGACTCCTGTGTTAGAGGATATTTCCGGTGTCTTTCTTTATGAGATTGGATGTCTTGAATGAAAGGCCTCTAGGTTTGAGTTTAAAGTTTTGGGCAGTTAAAGATGTCCCTAACCAAAAACACTAGCCTAGACTAATGTGTGTCATCCTTAGGAATAAAATGTTACTAATATATTTTAAATGTTAGCGTTCTTTTTAAGGGCTATTGATTACTCAAAGGTAGTGGAAATGAAACCAATGGTGTTTTGACTTGAAAGAAAAAACAAGATAACTAATGTGAAAGAGAATCAAAATGCAAACTTTTACTTCTCTTTTTCTTTTCAAAACTAAAAATAGAGGTTACAAAAGAAAGATTTATTTTTTATTTTTCAAAAAAAGAGTTATGCAATGCACTTAAGACTAAAACCTAGATTAAATGCATATATAGCAAATACTTGTTATTTTTTTAACTTTTTTTTTCTTGAAAAAATTCAAAAACAAATGTAGAATGTGCCTATCTAATACTATCAATGCAACTAAATGCTTTGTTTTCGTTTTATTTTTTCAAAAATAAAAATTCTAAATGCAACTTAATGCACCTAAGTAAGTCATAAAAATGAACACATGTAAACACTAGATTCACTAATCAAGTGTCATAGTCACAACCTTGAAAAATATGCAAAGTTGGGCCAAAAACCTACTTGGGATGAACTACTTCAAGTTGAAAACAAGGTAGATCAAAATTTGGAAGAAGTAAAAGTCAAGGCAACTAATAAAGCAATCAAACAAAATATGAGAATATATACATACTGGAAAAAACCAAAACACTCATTAACTACTTAGACTTCAACCACATATGCCAAGAGGGAACACCTAACATGACCTTACACATACATTCAACCTAACCTACCCAAAAGAGGACTTATGAAAAACCAGTTAACAGAGATTTGCAACAAGAAACATACCAGTGAAGACTTAGGAAACAACCTTACAAGCAGTTGGGACATAAAAAATGATCAGCGAATACAAACCCTAGAGATCTGTATACCCATATACAATAAATCATGTCTATTCTTTGACATAATCGTGAGTCACTCACGACTGTGCTCAAGGAAACTTACGAGTTCATAGGGAAATTGTTATTGTATGTACAGACAACCCATGAGTGGTTCCTAAAATTTTCAAAAGGAAAAAAAAGGCCAAGAACCCTAAATATATAAAAATACCTGGCTGGAAAATAAAATTTGCATACCATGAATAGAATCAGAGCTAAACTGGAAAGAAAACTCAATTGAAGAGAACCCAACACAAACCTAGACTCCCAAACGGAGTCGCCAGTTCTGTTGTGAGGGAAATATACCTTATGACTTGCGGTAATATGGTCACCAACATATTGTGGATGTGACTTGCAGACATCTAGGGTTTGGAAACATACATAAGAGAATAGAGGTTAATAGGACATGTAACTTGTTCTGGATGGTTGATCCAAGCTTTAACTCTCCTCCTCAGATTCTCCTTAGCCTTCTTACCTTCAACAACTACAACAAAGATTGATATTTCCTCCCAGTATCTTCTATTTTTATATAAAGAGACATGAACAGATTACAATTGCATTTGGAAAAAAATAACAATATAGATAATAACTCATAACAATAAAAGAATTGCACTAAGACAAATATGGAATAAAAACACTCTTTATTGATGAATTTTAGGGAACATTACAACCATGTCTGAGACAAGCTTCTTTTGTAGACCAACACCTGAGTCCTACTTGCTCCTCTCTCAAAGAGAATCCTCCAGCATAACCTTGTTCTCAAAATTTCCTCCCCTATCCTCTACCCCTCCCTTATATTTATAGTTGTTGGTGAGGAGAGGATTCAAGACCTAGGATGGTTAGGGGAGTTACCAATTTGGACCCAACTTCCCATAAACTAATCATATTTTTATTTTTAAACTTGTTTTAATGGAAATCGCGGGTATATATAAGGAAAATTTTGAGTGACTCACGACTTTCCTTAAGGGAAGTCGCGATTACAACATTTTAGAGATGACACATGGGTTGCATATGGGATGACCCACGAGTGACATGCGGGTTTCTATGATAGGACCAACGATTACAAATCAAGATCATACATAAAAAGTGGTAAAGCTGAAGGAGTAAGCATGTATCAAGTATCTCATCCATCTATAAGGTTAGGGTCACTTTAATCCATAATGTCCTTTTGTGTAATGATAAGCTAGAGTAGTTACTCGAGCGGAGAAGTTCCATTTCATGGTATAACAGTAACTGATTCCATAAGAAATCATATAGTAGAGGTACCTGAAAACATGCTTTGATGCAACCCAGTGTCTGTGTCTAGGATCATAAATAAACTAACTCAAATATGGCCTTGATTGTAGTAGGTACATTATCGATCCAATAAGATGATTATATAAAGTGGGGTCCACTCAATCCAATCCAATATCATATTAATGCATCTTCCTCAAATTGGAAACCATCAGAGTACTCATGGATTTGTAATCCATCATGCTAATCTTGGAAAATATGTCCATAGTGTACATCGCTTGAGATAGAAATATCTCATTACTTCTCTGCCAAATATCAAGGCCTAGAAACTAGTCCATCATACCTAAGTATTTCATATTGAACTCTAATGTGATATCCCTCTTTCACTCAACAATCAATCTTTCCTCTCCAGTAAGGAAAATATCATCCACAAAAAAAAAACCGATATCAATGGTTGGTTCCCCACTACTTTGAATTACAAATTTGGATATGCTTCACTCTTTGAGAAACATATTTTTTGAATATAGTTGTCTATTCTGGAATACCAATATCAAGGTGCTTGATTCAACCCATACATGGCCTTATTCAACTTGCACCCATGGGACTCTCTCCCATGAATCACAAATCCCTCACGCTACTCAATATAAACCTCTTCCTTAACCTCACCATTGAGGAAGTTTGTCTTCACATCCATATGGTTTTCCAACCTAATACTGATGCAAGTGATATCACCACTCTAATTGTGGTATATCTTGCCGCATGATAAAATGTATCCTCATAATCGATCCCTTCTTTCTGACAGAAACCTCAGGAAACAAACCTGGATTTGTATTCATCCACATTACCATCCGTAGCATTCTTTATATTTTAAATCCATCTAAAAGTAACCATGGAATTCCCCTCTAGTATAGGAAAAACATCTCAAACATCATTCTTCAATATTGACTAATATTCTTTAGTCATTTCATCTTTCCAAACTTGTTGTTCTGCAACCTCTTCATAACATGAAGGCTCTAAGTCATTGATATGAATCATAAATGCAACATACCCTGCATACCTGTTAGGTTTCTCTTGGTCTCTGGAAGATCCCACCAGTGCTCCATGCTTCTCAGCATATTTCATTACATCTCAGCACCATGTTGATCTATTCTTAGCAAGAGTTTCATCAACCAATTAAACAGGTTCATTAATGACAAGTAACTCTACTAGATTCTTCCTCTAAACATCTGGATGGGTAGAATCAATCTCTAGGACCTCTAACATAGGAGTATCATGATCCTCTATATATGTATCATATGTTAGTTCTTTTTATCTTTTGAAAGTATATTCCTCATGGAAGGTCACATCATAGATCACCTCAATGTGTCTCTCATCAATTTTATATATCTGGTAATCCTTAGATGTGTCGTTATATCCCAAAAAGATTCACTTCTTTCTAGAAAGTTCCATATTCATGATTTTATCTCTCAGTATGTGAATATATACCATACTCCCAAATATCCTCAGATGTGATATTTTTGGCTTCTCAGCAGTAAACACCTCTCCAGGTGTTTTCTCATCCAAAATGACATCCAGAATTTTGTTCTGGATGTATATAGTTGTACTAGTAAATTTTTCCCATAGGAAGGCAGAAAAGTCATGATCATGTAACATGGCATTTGCAGCCTCATGCACCATTATATTCTTTCTCTTTGCTACCCCAATTTGTTGGGCGTTGTATGGAACTCTCAACTATTTACAAATCCATGCATCACTACAAAAATCATTAAAAGCATGGGAATCAAATTCACCTCCATTATCATAGATTAGGAGATGGATTCCATTCCTATCGGATTCTATACTAAGGATTTAAATTCTTGAAACTTTCCAAAGGTTCTACTGTTATTCGGAAGAAAGTAAATCCATGAATTTTGTCATGGATGTATACAATTGTACTATTAGATTATTCCCACATGAAGGAAGAAAAGTCATGATCATGTAACATGTCATTTGCAGCCTTGTGCACCATTCTATTATTTCTCTCTGCAGCCCCAATTTGTTGTGGGTTGTTTGGAACTGTAAACTATTTACAAATCCCCACATCACTACAAAAATCATTAAAAGCATGGGAATAAAATTAACCTCCATTATCATACCTTAGGACATGGATGCACCTTCCTATTTGATTCTATAATAAGGGTTTATATTCTTGAAACTTGCCAAAGTTTATTCTCTTAGCCTTAAGGAAGTGAATCCATGGCTTCCTAGAGAAGTCATAAACAAACAATACATAATAAAGATAAACACTAAAGGATAAGGATGGCATGGGGCCACATACATCCGAGTGTATGAAATTTAAAATCCATTTAGATCTATTATGGATGTTAGAATAACTCTTTTTCAAATTCTTCCCTAGCACAAAACCCCGACATACACTATCATGCTCAAAATGAGAGATAGACATACATTTAATCATTTGATGTAACCTTGGTAGTGCTCTGTAGTGGAGGTGATCTATCCTCTAATGCCACAAATCACATGGACTGATAGTGTGATGTACCATAGCATGAAGTTATTTTTCAAGTACCTTGTATATTCCTCCCTCTTGAACTCCAATCATAGTAGCATCATCAATACTTTTTCTCTCTGTCCACAAGAATGCTTGATTATCCATGAATATAAATTGGAATTCCTTATATTCAAGAAAAAACACTGAAAGCATGTTCTTCTTCAATCCCGGGACATAAGTAATGTCCTGTACATTCCACACATATCCCAAACTCAACTATAAGGATGTAGATCCAATTCCTTGGATCGAATATGTTGAGTTTTCACCCAACTCAATGGTCATGCATGAGAAGTACTTCTTCTCTTTTATGTTTGAAATGGAAATCTTGTACACCGACATGTGCTTGGAAGCACCATTATTAATAATCCATGTATCTTTACTTGTAATGATAGATCAAGACAGTTCCGATACAAGGTAATTGTTGGAATTTCTCCCTTAGACTGAGGTTCAGACCCTTATTTGTCTATCAAGAAAGCCCAAGATATCGAACTGACAGAGTAGGGCTCAGTCGGAAGCACCTACGATGCAGATATAGTATCACTCGAGATATATTTATGGTTAACTTCCAGAACCAGGTTTCTACATTTGGGTGGGGATTTCTTCTCTCACGACACCTTACCAACTCACTCGACCAAATCCGAGGGTTTCATTTTCTATTCTTAGTGTGTTCATTCAATATTATAATCTACTTATCCATTGACAGAGATTACAAAATTTAATATAAATCCTTGGCACAGATTATGTCTACCAACAGTGCGACATATGCATACAAGAACATATTCAAAAACAAATTATATTCACTCTATTAAGATATTCTTATTTGCACCATACATTCATTCGATATAAACATATTCATCAAATACACATAGAGACAACATATAATGTGGAAACCCATCAATCCGTGAGATGTAGAACAGTTGGTGGCGAGGTATGGTTAAGACGCCCCCTAAGCTGAAAGATTTCCGGTTCTAATCCCATTTGGATACCAAAAAATCCAACCATGTTAAGGGTTGGTGTGGTCCAGGCCGGGTGCGATCCCTGAGTGATTTTGACGGCTTAGATGCCCCTGGTTCGTGGTTACTTAGCCAATGGAAACCCTGCAAGCCCAGGGGGGTTCCACCACTTTGCCAATAAAAAAAACGTGGAAACCCATCTGGGAAAAAACACAAAGATGCTCTTCATCTAGCATGATAAATATGTAGCACCTTTCGTCTACTCACTCAGCTTGCAGAATTTGTTCTAGATCTTCTCTACAATCTATACAGACTCATCTCCTCTCATGCTCTCTAGTATTAGGTCTTTGAAGTTTTCCTCTCCTTCACCTGATTATCGATCTGCACAAATCCTAGATCAACATTCTTCTATACAAATCTACAACTCTATAGCTACTAAGACAAAATCCAGGAGAGACCAACCTGCACACATCTTGGGTTCTCCATTTTATAAGATATTACATGTCATAATCAACTGACTCTATTATGTTAGCCGACACGATGTAATTCCTATTCTCATACATTCAGTTACACTAACAGTAGGCACTATCGACCCAAAAATACAAATATGATTTATTACCAAAGCATGATTTATTCTAATTGACTTCTTACCCATGATCAATCGAGTTTTCCTTTTCAACCATTGTACTTCTTCTTATTTCATGGTTCCTTCTGTCGTGGTTTCTCTATTGTGCGACCAAAATCTTCATATTCCCAAGAAGAATTCTGGCCATATTCTTCCTATATTATTTTCCTAGGGACAACAAGCCCCCAACACTCACATGTGGCTCATGCCTAGCCACACTAGTCTGAAACCTCTATTGTGACAACCTTAATTAAAAATCATGAAATATATTCACTGTCTACACAGTATCCTCCTTTACTTTTTCTTCATTCTTCCTCAAATTCTCGATAAGGTCGGAATTGATGTGTTTCGAAGTTGTAAGTCCTTTTGAATCTACTGCTTGTCTCACTTTCTGGTGTGCAAGTTAAATAATACATGTAAATATTTATACCTCTACCTGTAATTCTGCAACCTTGTAAGCCTGCTTCTTTTGTTGTGTTCACAATGTTGTGACTTGTTCTTTTACTTTCTTCATCTTAGAAGCATTAGCCATTTTCTCTTCCAAGGGAAGATTCTTCATTTCATTCTTCATCTGGTTCACCTTAGTATTTGTAGTGCACAACTACTCTATAACTTTGTATAGCTCTTCATTGTCGATCAAAGCTTCCAATGTCTGAGAAACTTGCTCAACTACCTTGGCACAAATTTCCTCCACCTCTTCTATTTTCTTTGAAGCCTCTGTGTTAGCTGTACAACATTGGGAGTTATCCTCTATGAGAATTGTTGTATCAAGTCCAAAACTTATGTTTTATTAAGTTCAGATCCTATCCATGAGACTTGTTGTGTCAAGTATGGAACTTATGTTGGATTAAGTTCACTAACTTATTGTGTTAAGTTAAAGAGCTTATGGTGTATCAAGCTAGGACCTTGATCAAGTCCTATTAGGGAGAGATGCTTGTACTAGGATCTTATGGTTAATATCATGACCTTATGTTAAGGTCTGATACTTTTGTTGTATCAAGTCCGGAACTTATTGTGTATTAAGTTCACATGACTTATGTTGTATTAGAGTCTCGAGGATATATTATGTGATGTATGGATAGTCATTGTCAATATGTTCTACAAGTCTCCTTTGTGAGTTAGATACCTCTAGCGTGATTTACTTTAGCATGTGACTATATATGACAAGATATGGTGGGAGTAATTTATTCTGAAGTGGCCTCTTTTATTTCTTCTGAAGTGGCCTTTTTTATTTCTTTTGAAGTCGCCTCTTCTTGATATGCTTCCTCTTCTTTTGATTCTTCCTCTTCACAATCTATGTAGAATAATTTATTTTCATTGAACTTATGTCCCTTACTATACTTGATGTCACTATTAATGCATAATCCTTTTGCTCTTCTTTCATCTAGTTGTTGGGGTGTCAACCTTTGTGGTGGTTTAGAAGAAGGAACATTATTTTCTCTATATGTGTTGGAGAAGGCCTTTCTAGTAGTCATTGCCACTTGTTTATTTTCAACCTTCCTTGCCATCATGAAAGCCTTCTCTAGCAATGATGGTTCAAAGAGACGCACCTCATGTTGAATGCTATCTTTCAAGGTTCCAATAAAGAAATCTAACAAATTATCTTCTGAAATATTCTTCACTCAGAGACTTAGATGCTGAAATTGCTTGATGTGATCTGTAACTGAACCTTTTTGCTTGATATTTATTTGACTGAAGAAGGTTTTTCTATTTATATCTCCATAATGTGAAATCAATTCTTCGGTGAATATAGAACAAGAGATAATAAACTCCTTTTTATGGTCACAAATCCATTGGTACCATACAAACTGATCAGGTTCTAAATACAAGAATGCAATAGTTACATTTTGCATAGTGGGCACTTGGTGTAGATCAAACAATTGCTCCATCTAAAAAATCCACGTGATTGGATCCTTTCCATCAAAATTTTGCATGTCAATCTTGGGAATAAAGTAGTTTCTTAGACTTGAATACAACCCATGATGTTGTAGTGAAGCATAAAATTTTGAGGACTCCAACTTCCTACTTCTAATTGTTTATCAATTTTCTCCAGACGTGACTGTAATAATTCATCTTTTTCCTCCTTATCCTCTTCTTGAGTAGATAATTCAAGAATAAAGTTATGTTTGATATCCTTGATAAAACTCCTTCAAGTCTTGAAGATATTCTTTACTAGACATCCCTTTGAGATATTCTTTATTATCCATCCCTTTTAGATCATCTTTAGTATCCATCTTCTTTTCCAATTTAGCAAAGTCATCAATTTTCACATTTCCTTTAATTATATCTTCCAACTTGGACACTCTAAGAGAAATGTCTTCCATTTCCTCGTAAGTCGGGGATGAATCCTCTAGGGGTTTAAGTGGAGTGTGATTATTTCCATTTCCTTTTGGTGGAATTTTTAACAATATCACACCCTAGGGTTTACCACAAATATATCCTTATACTTAAAGCTATTTAAATGCAAAATGACGTACCTTTTTCAAACCCTGATTGGAATATTGTTTTAGGGCCGACTTTTAACTGAGGTAAAATTTGAATTGTGACTCCTCTGAGTCTGCAAATTCGGCATGCAGTACCTTGATCTGTCATCTTTCCAATTCCGTATGTGTGACCTAATTTGGATGAGGCAACAAAAGGTTAATGAAAATATACCAAAGCTTCTTATTTTTGTCCTATCTAGAAGAGAAAACTTGTAATGTATTCCACATGTCCACTGTTTTTTTTTGTATCTGAAACTTCTACCATAGATATCTTGGTCTGCCTTCTTTCACATTCAACTGGTCTCACTCCATTTGGATATCAGATTCCTCATATATGACCTTTTTCCAAAGAACACATGTTTTAGACTAGCTGTAGGACTAGTCAAAAACCCTATATTCCTACAAAATTATATCTGAAGCTGTAATGGATTAGGATCTAAATTTTTGACTTAAGATAGCTCGGCCTATTTTGGAAGTGGGTTTTTAACCTCGTTCTCTAAATCCTCGTAGAAAAAATGTTGTAGTGAAAGTTCCAAGATGACTCGTTTTGCAAAAGCCAGTCCCGAGGAAAGAGCTCTGATACCAAATGTTATGCAACCAATTCCTAGATATAACATAAAAGGAGAAAAAATAGACCATAAGAGAGTAATACAGGCATAAAAATGAATAGAAAAGATAAATAAAAATTCTCTTTGAGGGAGGAACCTCCTTACACAATGTACTGAGTACACAAGACAAGATAAGATGATATGATGACTAAAATGAGAATGTCTCCTTCCTATGTATAGGATATAAAGGTGTACAACAACAATTAACAAACCCACTAATAGACCCAATCCTACATAAATAATATGTAATGCACCACACTATATGGTGTAATGTGTCATCATTAAGGGCTTAACACTGTTTTTGACATTACATATGATGTAGTTTCTAGTTTATGATTGTGCTTACTTTTGGTGTTGTTGATGCACTTGAAGCAATAAACACCATAAAGGCTATCATTACCGGGAGTATTGCAAGTTTATTTTACAAAAAGTATAAATTCATTGAAGGTGAATTGAATTAATGGAAAAAATGTCATTTGCAATTGTTTGCAATTTTTAAAGGAGGTTGTTGTTTCTGTGGTTAAAAAAAAAACAATGAAGATCATCTGTAATAACAATGCAAGTCAAATATATCAATGCTCATGCAACATCAACTCGTGCCAGAGATATGGAAAAGATTAATGCCATAAAGAAGGTTTTAAAGGATACTTCTAGCATCAAAATGAATGGAACTAAAGTGCATAATTCATTAGAGATGATCCTTGGATTGGCTCTAACGTTTTATTTTTAACCTGTGTATATGTGTTCTTAGTTGTATTGAATGTGTATTAAGAATGAAACCATGTTGCCTCCAAGAGTCCATCTTACCAAACTATGCAACCTGCATGTATTTTGTTGTGCGATTTGTTCCATTGCAAACTCACCGTATTTGTTTCTGACATTACATATGTACTTTCTAGTTTGTGATTGGGCATAATTTGGTGTTGTCGTTGAACTGGAAGCAATAAACACCATAAAGACTATCACCACCGGGAGGAGTATTGCAAGTTTATTTTAAAAATTTTATAAATTTATTGAAGGCGAATTGAATTAATGGAAAATATGTTGTTTGCAAATTTTTGCAATAAGACTCGGAGTTTTAATACGCTATATTACTAGAAACAACCATATTAATAAGATTAATATGTTTGGAATAAGTCGAGATGCATATATTTGGCACATTGATAATGTTTTTTTTCTTAAATAATGTGTCAATTATTGTATCTAATAGTTAATATAATATAAGAACCACTTAATTTGTGGTTGTTAAGCTCATAGTTGAAGTCAAGCTCATAGTTCTATCATCATTGCAGTTAAGCTAATAGTTGTATCTAATAGTTAATTTAAAAGTTAATATAACGCTATTGTAGTTAATATAACAACTTTGAGTTATGTTGACTACTATATTCCAAATGGAGTTTGACTAAGCCTTGTGCATATTAACTCGACTACCAACTGTGAGATGGAATTCAACTATCACATGGGTTGCACATTACCATGCCACTAAGTGCAGTAATTACGTGAGTTCAGAAAAATTTATTAGGAGTTCAGAGGAGTTTATTAGGAGTTTGACTATCACATGAACTGCACATTACTTCAACTCCATGCTGTAAAATGCAGTTTGACTAAACCTTGTGTATGTTAGCTCGCTTCTAGTTGTTATTTGGAGTTCCACTGCCACATGTAATACACATTACCATTCCATTAAGTTCAGTTATCACATGAGCTATTTTTTTTTCAACTACCATAAAGTGTCGTTATTACTCAAGCTATTTTTGATGTTTTTATAATTGTTAATTATAAATTTTGAACGACACTCATGGAATAAATCTGGGCAATATACTTGTCTCATTCTCGTCCATAGATGAAAAAACATAGACGAAAAAGCCCTTGTTCATTTCTATCTCTTTCTCACAAGATTCCTCTACGTGAAACAATGATTTAATTTTTTAAAGAGTTTATTTGAGACAAAATCATGTGGCAATAAATATACAGAAATATTGATTTAAATGTTTGTATAAAGTCTTTCTAAAATAGAGTTGTCTCGGTTATCGACCATGGAATACTTATTTGATTTGTTTTCTTTTATATTGAATTTAATTGAAACGAAATTGTCCTAAGTGTAGATCCATAGAAATATGGGTTTATATTTTTGTGTATATCTTATAGTCACTAGAATACAATTGATCAAAGGAGATCTTGAATTTGTGAGCATTACTCCACATTTAGTTATCTATGAGTTACTCTGATAGTTATCCAATATAACCACGATTAAGTTGAAGTTAAGCTAATAATTGTAGAATTATTGGAGTTAAACTAATAGTTAAGCTAGTTATCTAATATAATATTGATTAGAGTTGAAGCTAAGCTAATAGTTGTAGAATCATTGGAGTTAAATCTAATATTTGTATCTAATATTTAATTTAAAAGTTAATATATAAGTAATTAAACTTCAAGTAAAAGTCATGATTGGAGTTGAAATATCGTCAATGGAGTTAAGTTCATCGTTGTTTAAATATAAAAATTGAATACTTGAAGTTGAAGTTTAATTTTTCAACTATCACTAGGCTATTTTTTATTTTTTTGAAATTGTTAATTATTGATTTTAGACAACTCCCATAAAATCAATCTCGACAATACACTTGTCTCATTCTCATCCATAGATGAAAAAGCATAAATGGTAGTCCACTCCAAAATTTTAAGACATATACCCATATCCCCATAAATATAGGCCAAAAACAATTACATAAAAATAACACTATTTTTTCACATTCAATATTATTGCACCGAAGAGGTGCATTCTAAATAAACATTGGATTACACATTTCCTCAAAACTTTCACTCTAAAAAATGGTTTACACATTGAGATATTTGATCCCTCTCGATGCTTGGTAGATCCCCTTTTAGATGGATCTATGCTGGTTTTATCACTATGAAATGGTGATATTGCAGGGTTGAAGAAATGTGCAGGTTGAATTCAAAACTCAAATGCCAACCAGAATTCTACATATATTGAACAATTTAACAATTTAACAGTTTTCCATTTAAATGATCATCATCTCAATAGTTGAATAAGAGCGAGCACAATGGTTCATGTCATTATTTGGTTCGAGCGATCTTATCAAATTGGTATCTGAGATTTGACAAAATTATGGTATCGTGAGATGATCCATTTATAAACAAGAAGGGTTGCTAAAGGAAGCAAGTCCCCGCCTTAAGGATTTGAATATAATGTAATAGCTCATTAAACATTTGACCCAATGGCAATTTATAAACATTTGACCCAATGGCAATTTATAGTGTTGAAGCAACTTATGGAGAGCTTTAGCTGCGGTCTAAATTTTCAATGGAATCAAAAGTAGCCAAGTAACCGAATCAGTCTCACATGAACATATTCCTATTTTTGTAGATTAGCTAGTGATTCAAATGGTTTGCGACATGTATGACGTTTGTCAAATAGCAAGGAAAATATAAATTGGACGTATCATACCCAACAAATATTCTAGGCTTATAGATTAATGCAAAAGCTTGACATCCAATCAAAGGGTTTGGGTTTGCCACTACAAATATGTAGTGTGTCAACTATCTAGGAAAATATAAATTGCAGGTAGCACACCCAAAAGACACACTCGGCATACAGGTTAATGCTAAAGCTCCACATTTTGAGCATAAATGACAAATTCTAAACAAGTATACTTCTTTGTATGTTAATGACCATGACCGCATTTATTGTTCATCAAACAATCCGCCTAAAGACAATTGCAATGCTACAGTAAAGACAATTGAAATTCTACTATAGCCATACTAAAAATGTAAAAATGGTGAAATGGGAGCCAATTACAAACCATCCAAGCCATTGAAAAAATCAATTTCACCTGCAAAAATGGTGAAATGGGAGCTAATTATGAACCATCCAAGAACCATCCAAGCCATTGAAAATATCAATTTCACCTGCCAAGCTAGCTTTCCCATGCCCAAACATAATTTAGTGGTTCAGTGGTTGAGTAAATACAAAGGAGCATAACATAAACTCAGACACGAGGAAGCATTGTGGAGCAGGTAGGAACCATTGTCTCAGTAAGTGTGGAGCAGGTAGGAACCATTGTTCGGTATGACCAGAAGCCATCGAATGCATCAACTCTTGGATCTACAATGTGAGTAGCAGCGACTATTCCTGTCAATAGAGTGCATTGAAACTACTATATTTGTTTTTAGAGACGGGCCGACCAACAAATACCTTACTTGTTAGGAATGAAGACTAAAGGCTCTCTACCATCTCCAACCTTGACCTGTCTAAAAATGACATCCAGGTTAATTCTATGTGGCATAGGGTTGGTTTATTGTAGAAATATAAACCTTTTGATATTTTGCTACTAATTTGATCAATTTTGTGTAGTATTTGCACAATTTTATGCCTAATTTAACATAGAAACTTGCACCAACTGTTTTACCTCATGGATTAGGGTTACTATGGATCAAACCGGATTTGTCCAGTGTCGCAATGCTACTGGACCTAGAACGACAATGAACATGACCCTCTTCAACTTGTATTCAGCATACCTTAAATTGGGAAGCCCACGATCGTTTTTCAGCCTAGCGAAGCTTACAAGGCAAGGAATCTAGTGGCCTTCAGTGACCTGAAGCTTTAAAAAATCGAGTCTTGGAAGGAATTCGCAGTATTTGACTGCAATTTGCGCCGTGAGCAAGGGTTTGAAGCTTCTCTTCCTCTAGTTATTTGTTTGTGCTGTTTTTGTTTAGGATTTCGTTGGTGAAGGTCATTGATCCATACGAAATGTGGTTCCTTATTGTTCCTTAGAGTCTGGTGTAATCATATATTCCCAACAAATTTTTTGAAGATTTTGTGCAATTAATTCCCGAAATTGGCCCGGTAAGTTCCGGTACCAATGCCACCATATTTCTGTCAACAACTTATTTCAAATTTCACTCACATGTGAACAACTTATTTCAAATTTCACTCACATATGAACATAGTTGTTGTCTATCACAGAAAATACCATAGAAAAGTAATATGTTACTCACATTGTATGTGGGAAAATAGAGGGTAAATGCTCTAAATAAAAATTGGTAATATCCTTTGCAGTAAATAGTGGACGATTGTTTTCATTTGGAGCGGATAACATGGCAGTTTACAACCCTCCAGAGCTCGTTCCTGTGATAATGTCAAAGTAATCAGCTATACGGACGTCCGAACCATCAAGCTCATGTAACAAATTGTTTGTCCATCACTTAGTTCTGTACAGATCATATATAATAATTACATCCTTTGTTATTAAAAACCAATGTTAAGTAGTTGTGGAATATATCGGTAAACAATACCTGAAGTTTTTCTTCCAGGAATTCGAGGATAATTGCTGGAATAATCCCACGGACTCCTCCTCCATCAATACTCAGAATGGTTATCTTATCTCCACATGTTGGTGGCAGATTACTGCAAATAGTAGCCATGGACATAGCGAGAGTCAGCAATATGTCTATATGAAGAGCGATTTAGTGAATTGTAGTGTAGTTGATGTGCTCTAAAACCCATAGACATCTTGGTATTGATAATTATATAACTGATAATATGCCATGGTATGGAAACGGGTGTTAATTTTCTCATCATCCAGCATGATATTTGATGCTCTCAGTTTGTTGGACATCCTATAATATCTTTTATGAGTTACCCAATAAATACAAAGAAATATTTTGGCAAAATATCCCAGATTCCTTACCCATATGTTCGCCACTGATATTTTTATGAATAGATTTTTGCTTGTCAACCCTGTCAGTACTTTGAATCGGGAGGAGCCAGGCATGGTACCAGACCAGTATTGAGCCAGCAGAGATGGGCTTGGCGGGGACCTATACTTTTTTTCCTAATTCTATCCTATCTTGGTTCATTGCAATTCCAAATCCAATAGTTGACACAACCATGGAGAGGGGCAAGGTGGATAATTTTGCCTTCCATGATTAAATGAATCAGTTGTTCAGTCTCACAATAAACACTTTCTACAGCAGTAAGTCGATTTTCTTGTAGGATCTCATCAACAATTTGTTCAATGGAACAGAAAAAAAAGGTGAACTAGAAGACCATGGGGGCTTCACTTGTTGACCAATATCTTATCATGTTAGTTCATATTGTGGGTTTTAAAATTATAAAAAATTGAACCAATATATTGCATGTATTGGGGGGGATGAGGGGTTTAAGGTGGTGGTGGGTAGGGTGGTTTATAAGGATTGAGGTATAAAAAGGGGTGGGGAGGAGGTTTTAAGTATTGGGAGGGGGTTTCAACAAAAAGAGCTTAGGTCAATATCTCTGAAAACTAAGGGTATTCTTTAATATCCCACGACCGCATGTGCTATGTGAGAGGTTCACTAAGTGAAGTCCCCGTGTAGAAGACACTGTAGCAGTAGAGATGCGCGAACTTGTTTGACAGTTTTCTGCTGTCAAAATTTCTGGGCTATGTTGGTGGAAAATCCGGACAAAATAAATAGGTAATAAACTATTATCCCTTGGCTCTTTGAAAGAAAATTATATAAATAAATAAAAATGCAATAAATCATCTTAGTGAAGAGCAAATCAACAAAGCTCAATTGATAATATAGCTCAAACAAAAACAAGAAACATTGGAAGAACAACAAGCAGAGGTTCAGAGTCTACTCTTTAGTAATTCATTCAGTTGTGATCTATATTTTTTGTGACACATTTGTCCTTCAAATCTATGGTTGCATTTGGATGACATTTCTTTCTGTAAGCCATAGAAGCGACATTTCCTTCTGTAAGCCAAAGAAGAACCGATTGTATAAGCTCGCAAAGGAACTAAAAGAATGGGTAATTATTTCTTCCTATGCCTTCTCAAGAAAGATTAGATAGAAATGGTATAGGTCGGTTGAACTTCATAGCTGAAGAATATATCTTAATATTTCTTAACAAGACAACACCATGCATGAAGGGGCCCCTGGAAGATCGTGGCAATACCACCTAATCTTGCACTTGGAAAATCATGAAGCCAATAGGATTGCCAATTAGCATTTGTAGTAGAATAGAAAAGTGAACGAAGTATCATGGTAACCCATAGTACCATAACATTTAATTTCAGCGATAATGCTATAATAATTCTCAGCATTAGTTTGTTTCATCGAAAAATCATTCAACCATCTTATCTCTAGCAAATGCTTTAACCTTGACAGTATACAATCTGCTTCGATATGAGGCCAAATAAGAGTACCAATTTGCATATTGGTGGAGAAAAAGATTTAATAAAAGTACAGAGTCTCGTATTAGTGGACAAAAAGATTTGCGAGATGTTTGTCATAGTTTGTGAGATACTTGTCATAGTTTTAAAAAAAGACTTAGAATAAATGGCTAAATTTTACATTCGTTTTCGTTCAAACTAATTGAAAAGGCGGCAAACTCTTTCATAGAGTCCCTGGTAGCCGAAGGTAGGGACTAATAATATTAAGACTTATATATTTCTCATTCTTTTGCAGTGTGCAATCCCTTCCCAAAAAGTTTTAATTTGACGTGGCATAAACCTTTGACCCGCCAAACAATATTAAAGAAGAAGTCTATACTTTCATGTTATTTTACATAAATGTATTTTCAATACAAATTACCTATGCCGAAAAGTCATTTTATAAAAATAATGTTTGACATAAGTAACACCTTCACGTGAATGTAGGGTTCAAATGTGAAAACTCACAATATTAACTTACAATGTGAAACGGTAAGTTTATGAAAGATACTTTAATGTGATTTTAATTTGTTAAATGATACTTAAAAAGTGAGAAAAAGCATATTATAGTGAGCTTTATATAAGGTAAGTTTATGAGGGATAATTTTATGTGATTTTAATTTGTTAAATGAGATTTAAAAAGTGAGAAAGGCATAGTAAAGTGATTTATATACTTTATGTATAATTTAAATAATAATAATAAAGTTTACATGATGATAAAATAAAGAGTATTTTTTTAAATTTTAGTAATCAATAAATTTTACGGGGTTTACTAGTGAGGCAATATCATATCACGTCCATTTTTTGGGGGGTTTGAATATTTCTAAAAACCTCAAAAATATATTGACTCGTATTAGGGGTTAAGGAATTTTTTTTAATTTGACATAATAATATAAATAGTGGAGGTTATTTTATTTGGGTGAGCTGATGAATAACCTCTAAAATGTGGGATGGATTCATATCTCCAAATCATGGGCTCAATTCATACCTCCGAATTGCGGGTTGGATTCATATTTGTCCCAACTTTTGATAAGTAATAACCTCCAAATCACAGGTTAGATACATACCTCCAAATCATGGGATGGATTGATATCGGTCCTAACTGCTGCCAAGGAATAACCTCCAAATCGTGGGCTAGATTTATAGCTCCAAATCAATGAACTTATAAAGTCTTTTTATTTAGATTTTTTTTTAGGATGGGGTTTATGTGGGTATTAAGATTCAATCAAACCTTTCTCCATGACAACTAAGAAAGGTGAGATCAATCTTTCTTGGCTCACTAGAACCAAGAAAAGTTAGATCAATATTTCTTCACTTATTATGCATTTCAACATTTTGTATTCTTCTTTAATATTTTCACATTTACAGTTAGGAATAGTTATTAGATTGGTTTATATTTGGCACATTCATTATTGTAATTCCAATTCTTATATGCAAGGCATCCGCCTTAATATTGTATTTGAACTAACATGAACATAGGTGAAAATATAAATCCTTATTTACATACCCTATGTGTTATTGTTACCATGAAATGGTATCAGGTAAATTTCACCATGTGTATCCTTATAACTATTGCACGCTTGAAACTTAACAATAGAGATTTTTCCCTTTCCTGTAAAGATTAAAAAAACACTAGATTTAACCCAAGAAACAGTAACTAAATGTTGTTAATTCCCATGATTTAAAGAATAAATGTAGAGGAGGTGGAGGCAATTCATTGATTCTTGTGAATAGCCTAATTCCAAGCTATGCACATGAACATACGGTGTTATTGGAAAGTAAGAGGAAATTTTCTATATTCATTTGGGTTCATAAATCAATGATATTTGTTTTGATATGAAGGTAGGGAAGTCCATCGACGAAAGGGTCTGAACTTTGCATTTTTTATGGAGTTTAATTTATTAATATTATAGAAAACATGAGCTCTCTATGGCTATACTTGTATTTACATGATATAAAATTGGTATATTGGTAGGATGTGGTGTGAAACATCTGCAATTCTCATCTTTTCTAACCATTGCATTAACTATTCGACTATCAGTCTTTTACATTCTTTGTTACATTGATCTCTTGACTAAGTTTTCGTTTATGCATTTTTCCTTCCCATTACTCTTTCATTGGGTTTTACACTATCCAATGCTACAAATTGACTAGTTGCCCTTGAAATTCGAGTGGGATCATTATTAGCATTATACTATTATTTAATTTAGCATCATGTTTGGTTATACTAAGATACATTAGGGATCCTGTTTGTTAAAACTTGATAATATGGTATAAATGGGGTATTTAAAATGGGTTGATAAAAATGGATACCTACATTATCTAGTGAAACTAGGGGATTTCTTAATTGGAAAGGTATATTGGGAGAGGGGTTCAACAATACAATTTTAGTAGGCATTTTTCAATATTTAGTGAAATTAGGGTTATTCTTTAATATCTTGTGAACGGTCGTGCTATCTAACAATTTCATTAAGCGAACCCCCCATGATAAATTTACATAAAATTAAGGCATGGATTGTAATGAAAGGTTATTATGAGTAGAATTAGATGGTGTCTCTTCATTCATAATGAATTTCATAAGTATTGTAAATCTAAAGAAAAAGAACAATTAAGATAGAGGATTATAGCGCAAAGATTGTTTTTGGGTGAAAGAAAGTGTTTCTTGAAAATTAAGCAATCCCCACAATAGTTTTAAATTTTTCTAAAATAATAAAAATTGTCAGAAAGGCAAAATTTTAACAAAATATTTAGGACTTGTAAATTTCTACAAACCATTCAATTTCCATTTGTTAATATGCACTTATGAAATCATCATTTAGCAAGCAAGAATTCAATGAACCAAATTGACATAGATGAATACATCACCAAATCTTTAAGAGAAAGAAAACTCAACTAAAGAAACAACAAGAACCTAAGAAAAGAAATCATCTAATCAAGTAAGAAAAGTAAAAAAACAACCTTTTATACAAAATTTACATGGGGCCGCTTTAGGTTTTACAAAAACTAAGGGGAAGTTGTTGGTGGGGGGAGGGGGCGCAACAACATGTTATTTGTAAATAATAATTTTATACTTAGAGTTGAATTAAAGTGAATTCTCATGAGTCTCTAGTTCATTCTCTTTAGTTAATTGCAAATGTCAATTTCATTTGCTTTACAAACACATGTGTGGTTTCCACTTAAGCACACACCAAGAGACCTAAAGATTGTTTCTCAACTAGTATGTTCTCCATCTTTCACTCTTAGTGATATGGATGGATCATAATGATTTGAAATTTTGAAATACCTCTCTTGCACTCCTTAATCAAAATTGGACCATTTTAAAATCAGCACTGCACTTGTGATTCCTAAACCAATTGAAATCCTCCACAAGGGGTCACAAAACAACATTTTGGTAATTTTAGGATTGATTAGGCTAGTCATCCAAATAATTCCCACCAATGTTCTACATTCTTGTAGCATAGTGGTTCTTGTCTTTTAGGGTACTTTTAAATCATGTTTTCAACAAGTATCAAAGTATAACCTGGATAAGAAGGTGTGGTGCTCAAGGATGTGAAATACGAGGTATATCTATATCTACATTCCACAAAGAGCCACTCAATTTTTTTTTGGAAATGACACTTTACCACTCTAGCCCACACCACTTATCTACACTTGACGCAAGTATCTCAATGGAAAACACCTAGGACATCACCACGGAGAAATTGTGGATGCAATTGACTCATGAGTTGGTTCTTGATAGATATTGTAAATATTTCTAGATTTTCTGGAACATAGCCACAACATCATTACTTGATAACTAACTCTATCATACCTTCACTAACCATCATCTGGGGATTTAATAACCACCAATAAGTGAGTTATTGGAAGGAACGATTACTTTTGAGAGGAAGAGTGTTACGTATTTTATGGAATTTACATTTGCTTTCCTTTTTATTTACAAGATAACATAAATTGTATTTAAAAACAACTAACTTGTGGACTATTTGCATGAAGACTCAACACCTATCACTCACTTTGCACCATATTGCATATATTGTGGTTGGAATTTATGCATTTGTTAATTTGTGTTTATATCCCTTTATCATTACTCTCACTTTATCACATAAATCACAACCATAGTGGAACAAAGAAATTTGAACCAGTCTATCAAACCATGAGGACTTTCTCCTCTTGAGAGAGGTGTTTTCCCATTTTATCCTTGTGGTTCACGAGGGAGATACTCTAGCTGGGGGAATTCCTCAGAAATGTTTGTCAGGATTAGCTCAGCGAGGATGCATCTTGATTAAATCTCCCTTTTATCTATGTGTATATCATACAACCTATTTTGCTTCCCCGTCTCATGGAAGAGGAAACACTACATCTCCTCTTCTTAGAGGAAATACGCCCCCACCCCTCCCTATCATATCCTTCTATAGGAGAAAGTACACCCCCATATTCTCCTTCCTAAGTAGGAAATACATTGCCATTCATGCCACTCTCATCTCCAAGACGGGAAAACACACAAAACACCATGGTGGAAGCAAATACAAACCTTCCTTACATGACGAGCTTAAATCTCCCTGAATTGGCCAAAGTAGTAAATGATCTCATTCGCTACGACAAAACTTGGCTATAAATCCCCCCTAAGATTCCTTAATATATTCCAAATTTTCAAGGAAAATAGGGAGATGATCCATCTAACCATGTTATGACATTTCACCTTTGGTCCTCATCTAGTGGCATCGTTGAATACTGAGTTTATCTTTGAATCTTTCAAATAACACTTATAGAAACAATAGAAAAATGGTATGTTAATCTACCATATGTTTTAACACATAATCAATTATGATTAACTAGATTATGCATAGATCAATTAAGCATTATGGGTATACTTTTGTGGGTATGCATAAACCAATTGATTTTATTTAATGCAATATGGGTAATTGAAAGTATGTAAGGAAAATGGAGGCAAGCGGTAGAAGGAATTACTTAATGCATTATGAGCATTCAAATCTTCTGATTCATGCCTCATGTCCTTTGACCTCGACAAAGGAAAACCATGAATTCCCTTGTCAATAAATTTCTAGATCCCCATCATAATCAAGAACATTATCATTCACTGATGCATTATCAATGAAAAAGCATCCACTTGTGTGTTGTCCACCCATGTCTGAAAAAATGTGTGGGTTCACTATTATTGGTCCCTTCATCTATCACTCTCCATGCTTATGATGGGAGGCCATCAGAACCTTTTGGGTTTGTACCAGAATGTACCCATAGAGGTATGGGGAAAATTGGTACATTTGGATACTAAGGTAGTTAATACACAACTCAACTGCAAAATTTTGTTGGGATGTAGTTATTTGTACACCATGAAGGTGAAATCTTCCTCGATTTTCCACATCATCATGTTCCCCCACAATGGGAAGATTTACGCTCTTAACCAATTAAAATAATACATCCCGCATACCAACACAAACCCAAATAACTCTTACCCACATGTATTGGAAATTTATCCCCTATTATGTGCAAAAAAACCTACCCTAGATAAGTCAGATCAAAGGGTAGAGTTCATGGTGTGAGGGATTCCTCAACCTTGAATTGTAGTAGTAAGCAATAACAACAATAATATTAAATCTAACTAATGCAAAAATAAAAAGCTACCTTTGAAATGGGCCACTACATCCATTTTAGGAAGTTATTTGTAGGCTTCCCTTGATCCTAGTCTTCACGTGTTCTCCAACAAAGGGGGGTCACCAGGAAAGGGATTAAGCATTGCATGGGGAGAACTCGACCTGCAACGTGGGATAGTGTGGCTAAAGGATGTGGTGGAAAAAGGTTCCAAAAAATGAATGACAAAAAGTGAAAAAGTTCAGGAATCAAGGAATGTAATGAAAAGTGTTTGTGGGGAGACCTTCACAATGTATTTTTAGGATGATCCAAGGTTTTTTTACCCATGGTATTTTATTGTTCATGGTATTTGTCCATGGTTTTTTATCCATTCTCAATTTAGGGTTTTTTGGTCCTTTTTGGAGAGAGTGGGGTTATGTCACAAACAATGCTCAACTTCCCTATATTTATGGGGGAAGGAATAATAATGTTTTAGACCATTTTTGTGTAATTTTAATTGTGAAGGTCAAAATGGAGGAAATATTGGTGGCATAATGATGTATAATTATGGTTTGGATCATAGAGGGCTAAGTGAACAATTATTGGTGTTAAAATATTGTCCCCTGATGTGTGAGGGCAGGAGCTCATCATATGGTCGATAAACATCATAGGATCAAGGGAAATGGATACAATGATGGAGAAACTGAAGGGAATCGTGGAGGAGTCAAAGTTTTATCATTCAAACTGCAGTGGATTTTGGTTTGTATTACTTCTCAAAAATGGATGAGGTACATATAATATCATACATATACATGGATGAGGCAGGCATACCCATGCTCGTATCAATGTCTCAATATACAAATGGATATCAAGGACCAAAAAATGGGAGTCGATCAATACATATATACAACTGGTAGTACATAATGGTGGCCTGAATGGGAGGTTCAATACAAATATTGATCTAAAGAACTGGTACATATGAACAATGGAATTCTCATGGAGTGCAATATCACAACAACTGATGCTCTGTTGAATATGGAGGTTTACACAATTGTATGGACTCAATGAATGAGAGTCAGAATCTCTGAGGTACAATAAACAACATCAAGTACTGTAGATACATAAAAGCATGACACCAAGGGAATTTCAAACACTGTCGCCAACGTAGCCCATAAATCACAAGGTACATGAAATTGTATGGGTCTGTCACATCCCCTCCTGCCCCAGAGGAGATAACGCAACTCAACTCTTCCACTCGAGTTACCTATCTCTGATTCTGCATTCGTATGATGATTCCTGATTTTTTTGTTTAGATATACACAAGAAAGAATTTCCCCTGCTAACATTCTAATCCAGACCATGTATAACTCTTTATCTTCCCCAATCACAAAGAGATTGAACGGTGGAGAATCATCCCACGGAAAATAAATGATGTGGAGAGCTTCACTTATGGAATTAGAAACATATAAAATTTTACACTCGCACCCCTCATCCCGCATGCGGAACGACCGTTGCAGAGATCAAATTTGCGGAAATCAAAATTTACCATAAGTCATTTCCGCATCTCGCATCCCACAAATTGCGGAAAGAATATTTCACCAAACAACATTTCCTCATTCCGCATCCCGCATCCTACAAGAGCAGAAAGGAAATTGTGGAAAGCAGATTTCACAAAATGACTTTTCCGCATTCCGCATCTCGCATGTTGCGGAAAGGTTAAATCTGCAGAATTTCGATCTGCTAATGAAAATATTCTAAGTCTAAAACTGATTTATAAGCATCCAGAAAATCACCAATCTGGCTGATCTATATTCATAAAAACTTAAAAAATTCACTGAAGTAATATATAGCGAAAACATAACACATTTCATTCAAGCATTCATCATTTCATATTAATTTATAAACAAGTACAGTTGCAGGGATTGAAACACAAGAAATACTTATATTTATCAAAAGCTTGTCATGCAACCAGCTATGTCGCTGCAACGTTCCACCCAACCATAGGCCAGTGTGCTCATCAATATCTTAGCAACATTGCCACCCCTGAGTTGGGCATGATTTCCCCAAGGAATAAGGAACACTAGCAGACTTTCCCATAGCCAAGGATATAATAAAACTCAACCAAACCAACATAGTTGGGTTTATCAGGATTACACAGGAAACGATTTACACATAGCCAAAGTTTATACAAGTCACATCCAAGAAAACATATGGGTTTATCAGGCTACTAGCCAAGCCATCCTTCTACTTTGTTTTATTAGGATTACACAGACAATGGTTTACAATTATACAAAATTCACATGAGACATAGCCAGGTCGGTAGATGGGTTTATCAAGATACTAGCCAAGCCATCCTTCCAGTTAGGTTTATTAGGCTTCCAAGGAGGTTGAAAGACTGACTGCCAAGCTAGTGAGCTCAATCCCAGAGCTATGGAAACCTACACCAAAACTAGTTTGACTTCTAAACATTTGCACACCCAACACAAGGAAGCATCCCCTTCTCTAATACACAGTCCCTCAGGCCATGCCTTCCATTCCAATGCTATTCAAGGTATGCAAAGAAGAAAACTAGCCCTCTAAATTGGTCTGTGAGCTTCCTTCACAAACTAGGTTCATCAAGTAAGTCCAGACTCCATTTCCATTCCCCAAATTAGTTTAGATGTCAAATGAGGATGTGCACATAGCGATCTCAGTTCTGGGATTAACAAAATGTAACAGAAGCTAAGGAATACACACACATAGAAATTATGAATTTCTGAGCATTACTTGAGATAGACCGACTAATTCAATTACCAAAACAAAATCATTTGCTGGTCATTCAATTCAAAAACACAAAGCGGATTCTAGGAATTCGCATTCTAGAAACAATTAATAGATAGGAAAATCGTAAAAAAGGAAAACAATTCACAGAACAGGAAAATTTCTGAAGGATCAAGAGTCAGAGCGGTTTTTGCTTGCTGTATGAATGCTAGAATCCCCCCCTTGCCCAAAATGTTCAACACAGTCCAAAATCGTGAGGGGAAGGTGAAACATGACTACATGAGGGAAAGGCAGGCGTTTTTTTTGTGTGTTTTCTTGCCCAAGAAAATTTAAAACTGTTTTTCCCAGAAATGGTGCTCTGCCCATCTCGATTTTCTATCCACTCTTCCAATCCCCCCCTTTATCCTTAGGAAAATCATGCCCTCATCTCATTTTGTTGCATTGACATAGTTGACTGTAGGATTTTAATTAAAAATTGCAAATTTTATATGATGTCCAAACTTATAACATTTAACTAGCATAAAAACACCATCAGCCTAAATATTAATCGCCGAAACAAAAGCACTAAATCGATGGTGGGGATTTTTCCTTGAGCTCCACACCATGACTATTTACATCATATTATTTAAATGAAAATGAGATCAAACCGGGGTGTTACATCCCCTCCTCCTTTCAACAACACTGTCCTCAGTGCTTTACAACATTAAACAAAAATGCTTTGCTGGTACCACCCTCAGCAATCCACAGAATTGAACAAAAATGGATGTGCCACCCACATGGCATCCTCCAGCTCCCACGTAGCTTCATCAGGACCGCAGTGCTCCCATTGTTCCTTTACCTGTCCTATTTCTTAGTTCCAGAGCATTGTGACCTTCCTGGCGAGGATGCGCATAGGATTGATTTGGATCTCTCCCTCTGGTTCCACTTGCATCAAATCCCAATTTATTACATGGTTAGGATGATGTACATATTTCTTAATCAAAGAAACATGAAAAACATTATGAGCCTTAGTCCTAGCAGGCAATGCAAGTCTATATGCAGCTATTCCTATTCTTTCAAGCACTTCAAACAACCCACAATATCGAGGAGACAACTTGGCACAACTCCCAAGATTCAAGGAACTTTTCTTTGCCTTCACCCTGAGGTAAAAATGATCCCCAATATTGAACTCTCTGCTCGCCCTATGCTTATTTGCATAGCTTTTTTGTCTTTCCTGGGTTGCCTTTAGATTTGGTTTGATTTTTACAACTTCCTGCTCCATCTGCTTGAGCAATTATGAGCCGATCACAACTCTGTTCACTGGTTTATCCCAAGTTACTGGTGTTCTGCACCTCCTGCCATACAAAAATTCATATGGACTCATCCCTAAAGATGCTTGTTGTCCATTGTTATAAGAAAATTCTACCAAGTGTAAATAGTTTTCCCACTTGGATGTTTTGTCCATCCCATACATGCGAAGCATGTCTTCAAGCACTTGGTTAACTCTCTCGGTTTGACCATCAGTCTAAGGATGGTAGGAAGTGATAAAATTCAAGTTTGTCCCCAAGTCTGCAAACAATCCTTTCCAAAAATTAGAGGTGAAATTGACATCTTTGTTAGAGACTATTGCCTTAGGAAATCCATGCAATTTAAAAATTTATTTCATGAAAATCTTGGCAATATCATCAGTCTTATACGTGGAATTTAGTGGTATAAAATGCGCTACCTTCGTCAACTAGTCCTCCACAACCATGATGGAATCATGTTGTCTCCAAGTCATAGGCAATCCTATAATAAAATACATGGAAATAACTTCCCATTTCCATTCTAGAATCGACAAAGGCCGCAACAAACCTGTTGGGTGTTGATGTTCAACCCTCACTTGTTGACACTTCATGCACCTTGAAATATATTCAGTCATGTCCTTCTTCATGCCTGGCCAAAAGTACTGCTTCATTGTGGTAGCAATTGTCTTCTGATATCCTGGGTGACCAGAATATGGAGTTTGATGGATTTCATCCATAACAACCCTCCTCAAATATGCCACATTTGGAATATACATTATGCTCTTATAAGTAAGAAGCCCATCCTCCTCTAACTTATAACCTTCATACTTCTTTTCAAGGATTTTATGCTGTAATTTATCCTTTACATGCGCATACATTTCATCTTCAGCATTACATTTAATAATTTGTTGTCTCAAATTTGATTGAAAAATGCTAATAGATGCCACATGCATTTCTTGTACTTTCTTGCTGAGTGCATCAACTACCTTATTCTCCTTACCTTTTATGTGATTGATTTCAAAATCGAACTCACATAAAAATTCCAACCATCTAGCTTTCCTAGTGTTTAGAGTAGGCTGACCAAACAAATATTTCAGACCTTAGTGATCTTTCCTTTACTCAAATTTTATGCCCATCAAGTAATGCCTCCACATCTTGAAAGCATGTACAATTGCTGCAAGTTCTAGATCATGAGTGGAATAATTCCTCTAATGCTCCTTCAAATTTATGGATTCATAGAATATCACATGGTTGTCTTGCATAAGAACTCCTCCAAGTCCTTGAGCGCATGCATTCGCACATACCACAAAATATTTCTTTGGGTCTACAAATTTTAAGACTGGTGCACTAGTGAGGAGTTACTTTAACCACTGGAAACTTTCTTAACACTTTGAGGTCCATTAGAACTTTATCCCCTTCATTTGCAAATAAGTGATAGCATGTGCAACCTTGGAGAATCCTTCAATGAATCTCCTGTAGTATCCTGCAAGCCCCATAAAAGATCTTACCTCTATCACATTCTTTGGAGTGGGCCAATTCTTAATAGCTTCAATCTTGTCAGGGTCCATGGATATACCCTCTTCTGAAATAATGTGACCCAAGTACTAAATTCTATCTTTATAGAAGTCACATTTTCTCAGCTTTGCATAGAGATAATGTTCTCTGAGCAATTACAATGTTAGTCTCAAATGTTCTTCATGATATTATTCATTCTTAGATCAAATAAGAATGTCATCAAGAAAAACAAGAACAAACGTTTCTAAATGCCTGCTGAAGACACTATTCATAAGGCACATAAATGTTGTTCGTGCATTTGTGAGACCAAATGGTACCACTACAAACTCATAATGTCCATACCTTGTTTTGAAGGTTGTCTTATGAATGTCTTCGTCCTTGATTCTCACCTGATGGTAACTAGACCTCAAGTCAATCTTGGAAAATACCTTTGCTCCTTTCATTTGATAAAAAAGGTCATCAATTCTTGGCAAGGGATATTTGTTCTTCACCGTGACTTTGTTCAGTTGCCTATAATCAATACACAATCTGAGTGTACCATCTTTCTTATTTGCGAACAGAACTGGTGCTCCCCAAGGAGACACGCTCGGTCTGATATACTTTTTCTTCAACAATTCTTCCAGCTCTAACATTTCTGGTGTACTCATTCTATAAGGTGCTTTGGACACTGGTGCTACTGCTAGAACAAGCTCAATCGTGAAATCATTGTCTCTATTTGGAGGAAGCCTTGGAATCTCATCAGGAAAAAACATCCTTGAATTCTTGCAACACGTGATAGTCTTCCAACTTGAGAGTTTCATTCTCTCCTGCCTCCCCAATATGGGCTGCATACAACTGACAACCTTTTCTACAAAATTTCTTCAATTCCATCACTGAAATATGTCTTACAGAAATTACCTTTGGTATTCCTTTTACAACTACTGGGTTCCCTTCTCCATCCATGCATTCAAAATTCTTGTTATAATAGTCAAGCTTCACCCTGTGAGCTTCTAACCAATCCATTCCAATGAGAACATCATAGGAACCGAGTGGTAGAACATTCAGATCTCCGCAAGTGCTCAGTCCATTTATCACCAATGGACATTTCTCCATCACTTCATTAACTTTTATCTTAGTTCCAGTGGCTAGTTGAACTAACCATGACTTGCTATGCTTTGCTTTCCTAAGAGCACAAACCTTCACTACTCTAGGAGAAATATAAATGTGAGTAGAACCAGGGTCAATCAAAATAGAAATATATTGCTCAACAATATTACCTGCAACTTCAAGCACCATTGACTGGTGATCCGCCTGGTGGTCTTCCAGGGCTGCATAAATTCTAGGTACGACCCTTGATACTTGTCCTACTATTTTTTCCTCTTGAATATTGTATGTTGGCCTTACATTCTCATTCTCCAGTGGACAAAACCTGCGTAGATGGGGTCCTTCTCATTTCCAACACTAGAGAGGCTCTTTGTTCTGGTACGGTTCTCTTGGATTTTCTCCCATTACTCTGGCTGGATGCTTCTTAGCTTGGAATGGATGCTTCTACTGATTCTATAATTTAGGAGGTTTGAAACCTCTCTTCCTATGATCAGACTTCTCATTCATCTTGTTCTTCCACTCCTTTTGGTAGTCAGGTTTTCTCTTGCTTTGCTCGTAGCAATACTTAGCTTTTCTTATCGCCTCTTCCAGAGTTTGGTCTTTGTAGGACTGAGGAATTCCACTCAGAAAGTGCTGGATTTTTACATTCTCATATTTAATATATCTGACATACCTTAGCAGTTCCAAGAACTTGTTTGCATATTCCTCCATGGTCTACTGTCCCAATCTTAGCTCATGGAATTCTTTGATTTTATCATCATAGTACTGGTCAGAGAGGTACTTCTGCTTGAAATATTTCTGTAACTGTTTCCAGACAATCTTCCTTTCATTTATCTTCTTTAATTGTTTGAAGTGTTCCCACCAAATAAACACTCTTCCTATCAGATTGA
Organism: Pseudotsuga menziesii; assembly: GCA_001517045.1. Taxonomy (NCBI): domain Eukaryota; kingdom Viridiplantae; phylum Streptophyta; class Pinopsida; order Pinales; family Pinaceae; genus Pseudotsuga; species Pseudotsuga menziesii. Next base: position 306,539 of record LPNX011191469.1, on the reverse strand, counting down.
AAATGGCTACCTGAGCTTTCATATTTCTAGATTAATCTTGGACTTGGAAATATTTTCTTATTCCCAAAAGCCAAGCTTCAGCTTCTTGACCAGTATTTACCTCACCATTAAAGGTAGGTGGCTTTTCCTTCCTGAATTCATCTCATGAGGGGTTTTGGTAACACCTCTTCCTCCTACCCCTATGAGATGAAGAGCCCGAATCTTCAGTGGATCTTTCAGAGTTAGACTACCCACTAGGAGGTCTCTTCCTTTATTCTCATGAGAGGAAAAACTTGAACCATCAGTGGATTTTTCAAAGTCAGATGACCCACTAGGAGATCACTTTCTTCCTCCTGCAGTGTCCTTACTTCCTTCTGGCTTTACTGTCCGGATCCCATAGTTCATATTTCTATGAATGTCTTTCAAACTGTGCAATATGGCTACATTCAGCTGATTCTGCTCCTCCTAAGGCTTAATCAATATTTCATTGCCTTCTCTATAGCTTTGTATCTCCACCGTGAGGCTTCTCATGGTGGCTGCAAAGTTTGGGTGAGTATTTTGAAACCTTCTCCCATTAGACTCTGTCTTGACATTTCCAATTCTGACATTTTCCCCCATAGTATCTTCCTCATGTGCATTGGGGTCCCATGCATAATCGTTCATATCATATGTCCTCATGGCCGAACCAACTATTCAGAATCGTACTGCCCTTTTTGAAGGCGACTGTAATTCTACAAAAATGTGTTAGATAACAAAACTGTTAGATATAATAAAAAACCAAAATCACTTACCCACTGCCCATGGTAGTTTTTCTCTATTATGTGGCCAACAATATGTTGGAACTATTAACCAACAACTCTCTAACTATCCAACTTGGCCGATCGAGGCCCAATATTGTAACCACTTTTCTTTCTGGCCCATTCAGGCCCAACATTGCAACCAATAGCTCTGATCTCACACTATCATGTCCCCTCCCACCTCGATGGAGAGAATGCGACCCAAATCTTATACCTGAGTTACCTATCTCTGATTATGCATTCATATGATGATTACCGAATTTTTTTTAGATCTACAAAAGCAAGAATTTTCCCTGTTAACATTCTAATCTAGAACGTGTATAACTCTTTATATTCCCCAATCGCAGAGAGATCGAATGGTGGAGAATAATCCCGTAGAAAATCAACGATGCTGAGAGGTTCACTTGTAGAATCGTAAACATATAAAATTTCACTCTTGCACCCCACATCCTGCATCCTACATGTAGAATGAACGCATCCCGCAAATTGTGGAAAGCAGATTTCTCCAAATGACATTTCTGCATTCTCCATCCCACATCCTGTATCTTGCAAGTGTGGAAAGAAAATTGCGGAAAGCAAATTTCACAAAACAACTTTTCCGCATTCCGCATCCTGCATCCCGCATCCTGCATCCCGCAAGTTGCAGAAAGGTTAAATCTACGGAATTTCGATCTGCTAATGAAAATATTCTAAGTCTAAAAATTATTTATAAGCATCCATTCCATCACCAATCTATCCGATCTATCTTCATAACAACTTAGAAAATTCATTGAAGTAATATCTAGCAAAAACACAACACATTTCATTCATACATTCAACATTTCATATATATTTATAAACAAGTATAGTTGTAGGGATTGAAACACAAGAAATAGTTATATTTATCAGAATCTTGTCCTGCAACCAGCTATGTTGTTGCAACGTTCCACCCAACCATAGGCTAGTGTTCTCGTCAATCTCTCAGCAAAACTGCCACCCCTGAGTTGGGCATGATTTCCCTAAGGAATAAGGAACACTAGAAGACTTCCCCATAGCTAAGGATACAATAAAACTCAGCCAAGCCAACATAGTTGGGTTTATTAGGATTACACAGGTAGTGATTTACACATCCCAAGTTTATACAAGTCACAACTAAGCCAACAGATGGGTTTATCGAGCTACCATCCAAGCCATTATTCCAGTTGAGTTTATCAGGCTTACACAGACAGTGGTTTACACTTAGCCAAAATTTACATGAAACACAGCCAAGCCAACAGATGGGTTTATCAGGCTACCAGCCAAGCCATCCTTCCAGTTGGGCTTATTAGGATGCCAAGGAGGTGGAAAGACTGACTGCTAAGCTAGTGAGCTCAATCCTAGAGCTATGGACACCTACATTGGATCTATCCTAAATTCTAAACATTTGCACACCCAACACAAGGAAGCATCCCCTTCTCTGCTACACAGTCGCTCAGGCCATGCCTTCCCTTCTAGTGCTATTTAGGGTATGCAAAGAAGAAAACCATCCCTCTAGATTGGTCTGTGAGGTTCCTTCACACACTACTTTTATCAAGCAAGTCTAGACTCCATTTCCATTACCCAAATCAGTTCAGATGTCAAACAAGGATGTACACATAGAGATCTCAGTTCTGGGATTAATAAAACGTAACAGAAGCCAAGGAATACACACACACACATCAATTATGAATTTCTGATCATTGCCTGATCCAAACCGACTACTGCAATTACCAAAATGAAATCATTTTATGGTCATTCAATTCAAAAACACAAACCAGATTCTGGGCATTCGCATTTTGGAAACGATTAACAGACAGGAAAATTGTAAAAAAGGAAAACAATTCACAGAACAGGAGAATTCCTTGAAGGATCAAGACTCAGAGTGGTTTTTTCTTGCTGTGTGAATGCCAAAATTCCACCCTTTCCCAAAACGTTCAAAACAGTCCAAAATCATGAGGGGAAGGTGAAATGTGACTGAATGAGGGAAAGGAAGGTGCTTTTTTTTGGGTGTTTTCTTACCTAAGAAAATTTAAAAACGTTTTTCCTAGAAATGATGCTTTGACGATTTCAAATTTATTCCCTCTCTTCCAATCCCCCCCCTTATCCTTAGGAAAAATTGTGCCCCCATCTCATTTTGTTGCATTGACATAGTTGGTTGTAGGATTTTAATTAAAAGTTGCAAATTTAACATGATGTCCAAACTTATAACGTTCAACTAGCATAAAAACACCATCGACCTAATCTTAATCGCTGAAACAAAAACACTAAATTAATGGCGGGGATTTTTCCTTGAGCTCCACACCATGATTATTTACATCATATTATTTAAATGCAAACGGGACCAAAAACGGGGTGTTACATTCCCCTCCCCCTTCAATAGCATTGTCCTCAATTGTTTGCAACATTGAACAAATTTTTTTGTTGGTGCTTCCCTCAGCAGTATGCAGAATTGAACAAAAATGGATTTTCTAGTGGCATGGCATCCTCTAGCTCCCATGTGGATTTTTCAAGACCGTAGTGCTCCCATTGCACCTTTCCCTGTCCTATTTCTCATTTCTGGAGCATTGTGACCTTCCTGGAAAATATGTGCATAGGATTGATTTGGAACTATCCCTCTGGTTCCACCTGCATCACATCTCAATTTATTTCATGGGGTTAGAATAAACAACCCTGGTTATCTACCTTAGACATTAATTAATCCATTTTTGTCTTATTTGCCTAGTTTCCAATATTCCACTCTATGCAAGTTGTCTTCCACATGTCCTAGAAGTCAAACTTGCTAACACTGAGTCATGGAGCACTTGGGAAACCTCCTGGAAACCATATTTATCAGTTCTGCTTTATTCCAGATCCTCCCTAGTGCATATCTTCTTTTTCTGCTAAGTTGCCTGCTTTATTGATATTTGAGACAAATGGGAAAGTAAGACTAGGTGTAGTTGACTTATTTTTTTCCCTCATCATCCTCCATTCTTTTCTCCTAATAAAAGCATGTATGAGTTGTCCTTCCATCACCTATTAGCTTGCCTACTTGACTTTGCCAATTCATGAGCCTCTAGATAGATTTGGAAACTGCTTTATGCACCTATGGGGGATTTGACTAGATTTAGTAAGCCTGCTTTTGACTATTTCAAATGGCATCCTTATGCATTCAAATCTCTCACATAATTATATATTGTAGTAGCCTATGAATTCATAAGGTTGGCTATTGTAGACTTATTCAATACAGATTAGTGTTATGCTCCAATTTCAGTTTTCTTTGTGTGTAAATTTGCATGTTTGATTAGCAATTTTGTGAGTGCAATTGTTCTATCACTTGGGTTCAATTTCCACATGGTATCATAGCAGAGGTCTCAGGTTCAATTCCCTTGATCTACACCGGAGGCAGGGTGTTGGAATATCGGGTACCTCCACATGGTATAATCGCCGCACCTCTGGGAATATAAAACAAGTGGTTTAACTACCACTCCTGGTCATAGGGCCTTGTGCTGGGTTTCAAATGTTCACCAACATCTACAGGTTTTGGTGTAATGGAAAACCTTACATGGTATCAGAGCCATTTTAGATCGATTTCTCTCCTTCCATATTGCTATTGCAGGTTCGACATCTTGACTGGGAGCATTCTACTAGTTGAAGGGCACAGTTCAGAGCTACAGATCAATTTCAGAAGATCATCTTGACTCCATTTAATTTATTTGAATGGAAAGAAGAGATGGAGATACTTTTGAGAGCAAAGGATCTCTACAGGGTGACTATGGCCACTGAGGCAGAGCCCAATGCAGCTGTAGAGAAAATTAAATGGCACAATAGGAGGGATGAGGCCTATGGTCTTCTGTGTCTGAGCATATCTAGAGACCTCCTCTTCCATCTTGATGGATTGACATCACCTAATGAAGTATGGGAGAAGCTACTAGAAATTTTTGGTAAGACAGATGAGATGAGAGGACATCAAATCGAGAATGAATTGATCTCTTTGAGTCCCAGCAGCTTCGAATCCCTGCAACTCTACTTTTCCAAGTTTAAAGCCCTTGTTTTGCAGCTAAAACAATGTGGAATTGAAAAGAAGGAAGAGCAGCTAGTTTTGGCCATACTCTTGAAGCTTGGCCTTAACTATTCAGTGTTTGTTTCGACCTTCCATGCCACCAAGTTGACAGCTCGACCCTGGAAGATGCCTAAGCTTGCAGAGTTCATGGAATCCCTCACACAAGAACAAGATAAAATGGTGATGATGGGCACCATCAAACCTTCCAAAGACCAAGATTTGGTTTCTGGAAATTCAAGGGTGGATTCAAAAGGAAAGAAGAAAGCTAAGAAGCCACATGAGCAAAAGAGAGACAAGAACAAGTCTTAAGAGGAGCCCTAAGGCTCCAAGAATAACTTCCAGAAGAAGAAGAACAAAGGAGAAATGAGCAAGTGTGCATACTACAGTAAGGGCTATCATCCTAAAAGCTCCTGCATGAAGAAGCAAATTGACATGTTGACCCAACTCCTGGAGAAGAATAACATCTCCCTTCCTGATTGCTCAAAGAAGAGGGAAGGAGGATCAAATTCAGAGGACAGAGAGAGTACATGCATGGGTTGCTGGCACATCAAGCTCACCTAGCTTCATCATAGACTCTAGAGCTTTAAGACATATGGTTTCAACCAAGGAGGCATTCTCCTCTCTTGACATGTCAAAAGGTCCACCAATAGTGTTGGGAGATGACTCTCTCACTGACAGTTTGGGCAAAGGAAGGATTGATCTTGACCATGGTAAGTTCAGTAATGTATTGTATGTTCCAGGTCTTGCCTCTAACCTCTTGTCAGTGTATCAAATGACCCACACAGGGTCTCCAAATAAGTTCATATTCTCCCCTGATGATGTTGAGATCACAGATATCTCAAATGGTAAAGTCATTGCAAAAGGAGTTGTAGATCACACTTCGAAGGTATACATGTTTTCACATTTTCTGCCCTACTCAAACCCCTCTGCTCTTCTGATTCATGCTAATGAGGCAAGCAAGCTTTGGCATGAAATATTTGGCCATCTTAACTATAAGTATCTTTCTTATCTAAGTGAAAAATAAATGGTCATAGGGTTACCAAAGATTAAATTTTCCAAGGGAGTCTGTCAAGGTTGTATCCTAGGAAAACACCCAAAGCATAAATTTGAGAGAGCTAGTCATGAGAGAACCTCTGAACCTCTTGAGTTGATCCATAGTGATGTTTCTGGTCCATTTCCTCATATGTCAATGAGTCAATCCAAATATGCATTGACCTTCATAGATGACTTTTCCAGGTGTTGTTGGGTTTACTTCCTAAAGAATAAGTCTGAAGTTTTCGGCCTCTTCAAAGTCTTTAAGGCTTTGGTTGAAAACCAATATGGGAGGAAACTCAAGATTTTCAGATTTGAAAATGGTGGTGAGTGTGTCAAGTCTGAGTTCATTCAATATTGTGAAGATGCAGGTATTCAGATGCAGCATTCAATCGCTTACACACCACAGCAAAATGGTGTTGCTAAGAGAAAGAACAGATCACTGAAGGAGATGGCAACCTGTATGATGGAGGCTAAGAATTTGCCACCAAATTTTTGGGCTGAGGCTATAAACTGTGCATCCTATATCCAAAATAGGGTGCCTCATAAACAACTTTATGGTATGACTCCTTTTGAAGCTTGGAGTGGGCACAAGCCAGATGTGATCCATTTCAGGATTTTTGGCTCAAAGGCTTGGGCCAGAATTCCAACTAAAAAGAGAAAGGCTTTGCAGCCCCAAAGCCAAGAGTGTCTATTTGTTGGGTACTCTGAAGATTCAAAATGGTACAAGCTGATCATTTTGAGCACAAACAAATCCTTTATTGAAAGGAGTGTTCAGTTCCAAGAAGAGCCTTTAGCAGCAGTTGAAGTTGGAGAGTCTTCTTCACCACCAAAACTGTTGAATGTAACTGAAGAGATAAATGAGTTTGCTGATTCTGATATGTTTGATAATGATGATTTAATTGCAGATCCTGATAGTCCTACAAGACCAAAATGGGCAGCAAATACCATTCATGCAGCTAGGTAACTAGCTGGAAATCCTAGTGATCCTAGGAGGACTAGATCTTAGTTTGAGAGTGCCTTGTGTATGAAAGACCCTTTGTTTGCAGAGAAATGCTATCTGATGGTTGAATCAGACCCACAAACATATGAATATGCAGCACATGATCCAAGATGAAAAACAGCCATGAAAGAAGAGTTCAGCTCACTCCAAAAGAACAACACTTGGGAACTAGTTGATCTTCCCCCAAGGAGGAAGCTAGTTCAATGTAAGTGGGTTTTCAAAACTAAGTTTGTTGCTGATGGTTCACCTTTGAAATATAAGGCAAGATTTATAGCCAAGGGCTTCTCATAGGTACATGGTATTGACTACAATGAGACCTTTGCACCAGTGGCAAAGATGGACTCCATCAGGCTAGGCTTAGCCATTGCAGCTTCGAAGCAGTGGGAGGTACATCACATGGATGTGAAGTGTGCTTTCATGAATGGAGATCTTACTGAAGATATTTACATGAAGAATCCTCAAGGGTTTGTTACTAATGCATCTTTTGTGTGTAGGTTAAAGAAATCATTGTATGGGCTTAAGCAAGCCCCCAGGGCTTGATATGCCAAGATTGATGGCTTTCTGCTGTCATTGAGTTTTGTTTGATGCAAGTATGATCCTAATGTTTATTTGAATCTGATTCATGGTTCTTTGATTATTGTTTTATTGTATGTGGATGACCTTCTGATTACAGGAAGTTCAAAGAAAGAAATTGCCTCCTTGAAGGATTCAATGAACCATGCATTTTCTATGACTGATTTGGGGTTGTTGAGCCAATTCTCGGGGCTCAAAATTGTTCAATCCCAACATGGAATAAAAGTACATCAGTCCAAGTATGATTTATATTTTTTGAACAAGTTCAACATGAAATATTGCAATCCAAGCAAGGCTCCCTTCCTTTCAGGAGTTAAGCTTGAAGAAGCAGGTTCTTCTCCTATGGTAAATAATACACTGTATAGGCAATTGATTGGGTGTTTGCTGTACCTTACACACACGTGACCTGATATTTCTTATACAGTAAGTGCGGCCTCAAGATACATGGATCAGCCTCATGAGATCCATTGGAGAGCATCCAAAAGGATCCTTAACTTTTTTCAGGGAACAAGAACTCATGGGATCTTCTACAAAGCTAAATTTGATCTTGATTTGATTGGGTTTATTGACAGTGATTGGGAAGGTGACAACACAGATCGAAAGTCAACATTAGGATATGTTTTCATGCTTTATAAATGACTAATCAGCTGTTCAAGAAAGAAACAGAGTGCCATTGCACTCTCATCTATAGAAGCAGAGTACAGAGGAGTTGTAAATGCAACAACTCAATGTTTATGGTTGCAGGGGATACTTGGTGAGTGTGGCTTCGAATCAAAGTTTTCAACCATGATCTATTGTGATAATCAGAGCACCATTTGAATCTGCAATGATCCAGTTCAGAGATAGAGAACCAAACACATTGAGATCCATATGCACTACATCAGACAGCTTGTGCATGATGGCACCATTCACCTACTCTTCTGTGCATCTTCAGAACAAGTAGCAGACATCTTCACCAAAGTTTTTTGTGAGAAGACATTAAACAATCTCAAGTCACTGTTGGGGATTTCTGATCATGCTGTGAAGCATGATTGATGACAAGATTTTCAAATTTTGTTTTACTGTCCATGTTTAAGGGAGGATTTTCCCACTGGGTTTTTGCCTCTTTCCTTGGTTAAATGGACATCCAGTATGTAAAGGGTGACTAAGCCTTGTTGCTAGGCCCTATAGTTTTCTGATATTTACTCATAAGTCAGGCTTAAGGGGGGGTGTTAGAATAATCAACCCATAGTTATCTACCTTAGACATTAATTAATCCATTTTTGTCTTATTTGCCTAGTTTCCAATATTCCACTCTATGCAAGTTGTCTTCCACATGTCCTAGAAGTAAAACTTGCTAAAAATGAGTCATGGAGCACTTGGGAAACCTCCTGGAAACCATATTTAGTAGTTATACTTTATTCCAGATCCTCCCTAGTGCATATCTTCTTTTTCTGCTAAGTTGCCTGCTTTATTGATATTTGAGGCAAAAGGGAAAGTAAGACTAGGTGTAGTTGACTTGTTTTTTTCCTCATCATACTCCATTATTTTTTCCTAATAAAAGCATGTATGATTTGTCCTTCCATCACCTATTAGCTTTCCTACTTGAATTTTCCAATTCGTGAGCCTTTAGGTAGATTTGGAAACTGCTTTATGCACCTATGGGGGATTTGACTAGATTTAGTAAGCCTACTTTTGAATATTTTGAATGGCATCCTTATGCATTCAAATCTCTCATGTAATTATATATTGAAGCAGCCTATTATTTCATAAGGTTGGCTATTGTACACTTATTCAATACATATTAGTGTTATGCTCCAATTTCAGTCTCCTTTGTGTGTAAATTTGCATGTTTGATTAGCAATTTTGTGAGTGCAATTGTTCTATCACTTGGGTTCAATTTCCACACATGGTTAGGATCATGTACATATTTATTAAGCAAAGAAACATGAAAAACATTATAATCCCTAGTGCTAACTGGCAATGCAAGTCTATATGCAACTGGTCCTATTCTTTCAAGCACTTCAAATGACCCACAGTATCGAGGAGACAAATTGGCACAAATCCCAAGATTCAAGGAAATTTTCTTTGCCTTCACCCTGACTTAAACATGATCCACAATAATGACCTCTATGTTCTCCCTATGTTATCTACATAGCTTTTCTATCTATCCTGGGCTTCCTTTAGATTCTGTCTAATTTTTACAACTTCCTGCTCCATCTCCTTGAGCAATTCTGGACTGATCACAACTTTGTTCACTGGGTTATCCCAAGTTACTAGTGTTCTACACCTCCTTCCATACAAAGCTTCATATGGATTCATCCCTAAGGATGTTTTCTATCCATTGTTATAAGCAAATTATACCAAGTGTAAATAGTCTTCCCACTTGGATGGTTTGTCCATCACATACATGTGAAGCATGTCTTCAAGGAATTGGTTAAATCTCTCGGTCTGACCATCAGTATGAGGATGGTAGGAAGTGCTAAAATTCAAATTTGCCCCCAAGTCTACAAACAATCCTTTCAAAAAATTAGAGGTGAATTTGACATCTCTGTCAGAGACTATTGCCTTAGGCAATCCATGCAATTTAAAAATTTCTTTCATGAAAATATTGGCAATATCAGCAGTCTTATGCATGGACTTTACTGGTATAAAATGCGCTACCTTCGTTAACTTGTACACCACAACCATGATGGAATCATGTTGTCTCCAAGTCATTGGCAATCCTGTAATAAAATCCATGGAAATAACTTCCCATTTCCATTCTCGAACCGGAAAAGGTTGCAACAAACCTGCTAGGTTTTGATGTTCAATCTTCCTTTGCTGACACTTCACAGACCTTGAAATATATTCAGCCATGTCCTTCTGCATGCCTGACCAAAATTATTGCTTCATTGCAGCAGCAATTGTCTTCTAATATCCCGGGTGACCCGAATACGAAGTTTGATGGATTTCATCGAGAACAACCCTCCTCAAATCTTCCACATTTGGAATATACATTTTTATCTCTTATAAGTAAGAAGTCCATCCTCCTCTAACTTATAACCTTCATACTTCTTTTCAAGTCTTTGTTGCTGTAATTTATCCTTTACCTACGCATACATTTCATCTTCAACATTACAATTAATAATCTGTTGTCTCAAATGTGATTGGAAAATGCTAATAGATGGAACATGCATTTATTGTACTTTCCTGTTGAGTGCATCAGCTACCTTATTCTCTTTATCTTTTTTGTGCTTGATTTCAAAATCAAACTCACATAAAAATTCCATCCATCTAGCTTTCCTAGCATTTAGAGTAGGTTGATCAAACAAATATTTCAGAACATAGTGGTCTGTCCTTAACTCAAATTTTCTACCCATCAAGTAATGCCTCCACATTTTGAGAGCATGTACAATGGATGCAAGTTCCAGATCATGAGTGGCATAATTTCTCTCATGCTCCTTCAGCTTTATCGATTCATATCATATCACATGGTTGTCTTGCATAAGAACTCCTTGACTGCATGCATCCGTACATATCACAAAATCTTTCGCTGGGTCTGCAACTTTTAATACTGGTGCACTGGTGAGAAGCTACTTTAACCACTAGAAACTTTCTTCACACTTCGAGGTCCATTTGAAATTTATCCCCTTCCTTTGAAAAGAAGTGATAGCATGTGAAACCTTGGAGAATCCTTCACTGAGTCTCTTGTAGTATCCTGCAAGCCCCATAAAATATCTTACCTCTATCACATTCTTTGGAGTGGGCCAATTCTTGATAGATTCAATCTTGTAGAGGTCCATGGATATACCCTCTTATGAAATAATGTGACCCAAGTACCGAATTCTATCTTTATAGAAGTCACACTTGCTTAGCTTTGCATACAGCTGATGTTCTCTGAGCAATTGCAATGTTAGTCTCAAATGTTCTTCATGCTCCCTTTCATTCTTAGAATAAATAAGAATGTAATCAAGGAAAACAAGAACAAATATGTCTAAATACCTGCTGAAGACACTATTCATAAGGCACATAAATGTTGCTGGTGCATTTGTGAGACCAAATGGTACCACTACAAACTCATAATGTCCATACCTTGTACTAAAGGCTGTCTTATGAATGTCTTCATCCTTGATGCTCCCTTTCATTCTTAGAATAAATAAGAATGTCATCAAGGAAAACAAGAACAAACTTGTCTAAATACCTGCTGAATACACTATTCATAAGGCACATAAATGTTGCTGGTGCATTTGTGAGACCAAATGGTACCACTACAAACTCATAATGTCCATATCTTGTTCTAAAGGTTGTCTTATGAATGTCTTCATCCTTGATTCTCACCTGATGGTAACTAGACCTCAAGTCAATCTTGGAAAATACCTTTGCTCCTTTCATTTGATCAAATAGGTAATCACTTCTTGGAAAGGGATATTTGTTCTTCACCGTGACTTTGTTCAGATGCCTATAATCAATACACATTTTGAGTGTACCATATTTCTTCTTTACGAACAGAACTGGTGCTCCCCAAGGAGACACACTCGGCCTGATATATTTTTTCTCCAACAATTCTTGCAGCTACATCTTCAGCTCTAACATTTTTGGTGAACTCATTATGTAAGGTGCTTTAGACACTGGTGCTGCTCCTTGCAGAAGTTCAATCGTGAAATCAATGTCTCTCTTTAGAGGAAGCCCTAGAATCTCATCAGGAAAAAAATCCCTGAATTCTTGCAACACGTGATAGTCTTCCAACTTGAGAGTTTCATTCTCTCCTGCCTCCCCAATATGGGCTGCATACAACTGACAACCTTTTCTACAAAATTTCTTCAATTCCATCACTGAAATATGTCTTACAGAAATTACCTTTGGTATTCCTTTTGCAACTACTGGGTTCCCTTCTCCATCAATGCATTCAAAATTCTTGTTATAATAGTCAAGCTTCACCCTGTGAGCTTCTAACCAATCCATTCCAATGAGAATATCATAGGAACCGAGTGGTAGAACATTGAGATCTACGCAAGTGCTCAGTCCATTTATCACCAATGGACATTTCTCCACCACTTCATTAACTTTTCTCTTAGTTCCAGTGGCTATCTGAACTAACCATGACTTTCTATGCTTTGATTTCCCAAGAGCACAAACCTACATTACTCTAGGGGTAATATAACTATGAGTAGAACCAGGTTCAATCAAAATAGAAATATATTTCTCAACAATATTACCTACAACTTCAACCACCATTGATTGGTGATCTGCTTGGCAGTCTTCCAGGGCTGTATAAATTCTAGGCTACTTGTCCCACTATTTCTGCCTCTCGAATATTTTATGCTAGCCTTGCATCCTCATTCTCCAGTGGATAGAACCTGTGCAGATGGTGTCCTCTGCATTTACAACACTGGAGAGGCTCTTTGTTCTGCTGTGGTTCTCTTGGATTTTCTCCCATTACTCTGGCTGGCTGCTTCTCAGCTTGGAATGGCTGAATTTGTTGATTTCGAAAGTTAGGAGGTTTGAGACCTCTCTTCCTCTGATCATACTTCTCATTCATATTGTTCTTCCATGCCTTCTGGTAGTCAAGTTTTATCTTGCTTTGCACATAGAAATACTTAGCTTTTCTTATCACCTCTTCCATAGTTCTGGGTTCATAGAGCTCAATTAGGTCTTTGTAGGACTGAGGCAGTCCTCTTAGAAAGCACTGGATTTTTACCTTCTCATCTTTAATATATCTGAAATACCTCAACAGTTCCAATAACTTGTTTGGATATTCCTCCATCGTCTGTTGTCCCAATATCAACTCATGGAATTCTTTGATTTTATCATCACAGTACCGGTCAGAGAGGTACTTCTATTTGAAATATTTGTGGAACTGTTTCTAGACAATATTCCTTTCATTCATCTTCTTTACTTACTTGAAGTGTTCCCACCAAGTAGACACTCTTCCTATCAGATTGAAAATGGATACCCGAGCTTTCATATTTCCAGAATAATCTTGGACTTGGAAATATTTTCTTATTCCTAGAAGCCAAGCTTCAGCTTCTTGACCAGTCTTTACCTCACCATTGAAGGTAGGAGGATTTTCCTTCTTGAATTCATCTCGTGAGTGGTTTTGGTAATGCCTCTTGCTCCTACCCCTGTGAGATGAAGAGCCCGAATCTTTAGTGGATATTTCAGAGTCAGACGACCCACTAGGAGGTCTCTTCCTTTTATTCTCATGAGAGGAAAAACTTGAACCATCAGTGGGTTTTTCAGAGTTAGAAAACCCACTAGGGAATCGCTTTCTTCCTCTATTATTTTTCTTACTTCCTTCTGGCTCTACTATCCAGTCCCTAGAGTTCATATTTCTCTGAATGTCTGTTAAACTATGCAATATGGATGCGTTCAACTGATTCTGCTCCTTCTAAGCCTTAACCAATATTTCGTTGTCTGCTCTGTAGCTTTATATCTCCACCTTGAGGCTTCTCATGGTGGATGAAAAGTTTGGGGGAGTATCTTGAAACCTTCTCCCATTAGACTCTGTCTCAGTATTTCCAATTCTGACATTTTCCCCCATAGCATATTCCTTGTGTGCATTGGGGTCATGTTCATAATCATTCATATGGTCTGTCCTCATGGTTGAACCAACTATTCAAAATTTCACTGACCTTTCTGAAGGTTACTGTAATTCTACAAAATTTTGTTAGATAACAAAACTGTTAGATATAATAAAAAAATAAAATCACTTACCCACTTCCCATGGCATTTTTTCTCTATTATGCGGCCAACAATACATTGGAACTATTAACAAACAACTCTGTAACTGTCCAAATTGGCCCATCGAGGACTAATAGTGTAACCACTTTTCTTTCCGGCCCATCCAGGACCAAGGTTGCAACCAACATCTCTAATACCACACTATCATGTCCCCTCCCACCCCGGAGGAGAGAAAGTGACCCAACTATTCTACCTAAGTTACCTATCTCTGATTTTGCACTTGTATGATAATTCTTGATTTTTGTTTTAGATCTACACAAGCAAGAATTTCCCCTGATAATATTCTATTCTAGACCATGTATAACTTTTCATCTTCCCCAATCACAGAGAGATCGAATGGTGGAGAATCATCCCGTAGAAAATCAACGTTGCGGCGAGATTCACTTGCAGAATCAGAAACATATAAAATTTCATGCTCGCACCCCACATGCCGCATGTCGTATCCCACATCCCGCATATGGAATGACCATTGTAGAGATCAAAGTTGTGGAAATATAAATTTACCATAAGTCATTTCCACATCCAGCATCCTGCATCCCGCAAATTGCGGAAAGCATATTTCTCCAAATGACATTTCCACATTCCGCATACTGCAAGTGCGGAAATGAAATTGCAGATAGGAAATTTCGGAAATCATATTTTGCAAAATGAATTTTCCACATCTCGCATCCTGCATCCCGCAAGTTGCGGAAAGGTTAAATCAACGGAATTTCGATCTACTAGTGAAAGTATTCTAAGTCTAAAATTGATTTATAAGCATCCATGCCATCACCAATCTAGTCGATATATCTTCATAACAACTTAGAAAATTCATTGAAGTAATATGCAGTGGAAACACAACACATTTCATTCAATCATTCATCATTTCATATTAATTTATAAACAAGTACACTTGCAGGGATTGAAACACAAGAAATACTTATCTTTATCATAAGCTTGTCCCACAATCAACTATGTTGTTGCAACGTTCCACCCAACCATAGGCCATTGTGTTCATCAATCTCTTAGAAACACTACCACCCTCGAGCTGGGCATGCTTTCCCTAAGGAATAAGGAACACTAGCAGAATTCCCCATAGCCAAAGATACAATAAAAATCAGCCAAGCCAACATAGTTGGGTTTATCAGGCTTACAGAGGCAGTGATTTAAACATAGCCAAAGTTTATACAAGTCACAACCAAGCCAATAGATGGGCTTATCAGGCTACCAACCAAGCCATCCTTCCAGTTGGGTTTATCAGGCTTACACAAATAGTGGTTTACACTTAGCCAAAATTCACATGAGACACAACGAAGTGAACAGATGGGTTTATCAGGCTACCAGCCAAGCCATCCTTTCAGTTGGGTTTATCAGGATTCCAAGGAGGTGAAAAGACTAAATGCTAAGCTAGTGAGCTCAATCCCAGAGCTATGGACACCTACACCGGGTCTAGCCTGACTTCTAAACATTTGCACACACAATACAAGGAAGCATCCCCTTCTCTACTACATAGTCCCTCAGGTCATGCCTTCCCTTCCAGTCTTGTTTAAGGTAAGCAAAGAAGAAAACCAACCATCTATATTGGTCTATGAGGTTCCTTCACACAATAGGTTTATCAAGCATGTCCAGACTCCATTTCCATTCCCCAAATCAGTTCATATGTCAACCAAGGATGTACACACAACGATCTCAGTTCTGGGATTAACAAAACGTAACAGAAGCCAAGGAATACACACACACAATAATTATGATTTTTTGAGCATTTCTTGAGCCAGGCCGACTACTGTAATTACCAGAACGAAATCATTTGTTTGTCATTTAATTAAAAAACACAAAGCAGATTCTAGGCATTCACATTCTGGAAACGATTAACAGACATGAAAATCGTAAAAAAGGAAAACAATTCACAGAACAGGAAAATTCCTGAAGGATCAAGATTCAGAGTGGTTTTTTCTTGCTGTGTGAATGCCATAATTCCCCCCTTGCCCAAAAAGTTCAACACAGTCCAAAATCGTGTGGGGAAGGTGAAATGCGAGTGCATGAGGGAAAGGCAGGCATTTTTTTTTGGTGTTTTTTTCNCCACCCCCCCCCCCCCCCCCACCCTTATCCTTAGGAAAAATCATTCCCCCATCTTATTTTGTTGCACTGACATAGATGGATGTAGGATTTTAATTAAAAATTGCAAATTTAACATGATGTCCAAAATTATAACGTTCAACTAGCATAAAAACACCATCGGCCTAAATCTTAATCTTCGAAACAAAAACACTAAATTGATGGGGGGGATTTTTCCTTGAGCTCCACACCATCATTATTTACATCATATTATTTATATGTAAATGGGGTCAAAACCGGGGTGTTACAGGGTTCCAAAATAGACTCACCAATGTGCTATATTTAGGTGACAACCAGGGTCTTTGACCAAATAATGAAGGAACCAATAACTTGTACGAATCTCAATGGTGTGATGATGGAATTGAAGATGAGCACATGAGACACAACCAACCCAAAAGGCACTAAGGACTCCTTTCAAGTGGTCCAAGGAAACCATCAATAAGGTGGATGAAACAAAGATACAAGGACCTCTAGGTCTATCCTCTGGAATAAATGTGTTGATGTCGACAGAGGGAAACCTACATCTACTAAGGAAATGAGGTTTCCTTGATAGAAGCACAAGGGAAACATCCAAAGATATGGGAACAGTAATGGGACAAAGACACTAATGGGGAACAGGGAATGGGATTAAGGGAGACTCAAACTTCCTTTGTTCAGAGTATGATGGAAGGGATGACTTGGCAGTAAATGATACTGACTTATGGGGAATGTATCATAACTGGGGAACCGGGGAGATGACTACAATGGGGAGATACTTGGGGAAGTACCTGGACAAGTGATATCCAAAGGATCCAAGGGAGACTCATCGCATAGTACTCTGAAGAAAGGAGACCCAGTGGGGTGAATTCTTCCATAATGGGAGACTATATGCAATATATGTGGGAACCAAAAGGCATCATTTGGGCCTTCTTCATAGTTTAAGGAGCTCGAAGAAGGGATAGAAGTATGCTCAATATGATATTATCTCATGGATTTTTGTTGAGCACAAGACGGTAAATGCTCGATGGTGTTTTCATGTTTAGAGAGTATGCAATCTAGTAGAAGACTCTAGTGGGTCTCTTTTTTCGTACAGTAGTATCCTAATTCTGAAAAAGGATAAAAAGTGTACATCGAAGAGCTCTCCTAGCCCAAAGGGGTAGGGAGACTTATTTTCCATAGGTAGTCCAACCTGGCTGAAAAAGGTTAAACCTATACTAATTGGACGGTGATTCAAATAATTTTATGAGCATGAATGACCAAGTTTGCTCGCCAATATTTTCGTTATGAGAGGGTTGGAAAAGAGCTTAAATACAACCCAAGAGCGAGGTTTTTTGTAAGTTATGGCCCCAATGTCCGGCAAAGCATAAAAGTATGCTAAGGGAAATGTTCTTGGCTGGAAGGTTCCAAGGTGGTCCTTTTATTTAAATATTCTATGTAGTTCCAAAAAGGAGATAAATCATGCCACATAGACGCCCTTTAAAATACTTTAACGAGCATGAAAGGAAGAAAGCATAATCAACAATCTTTTCATTCTTTTAATATTCATAAAAGATCTTAACAGAAACTCCATAATGGTCACTCAAGAAAGGAGGGAGTGTTCAATATGCCAAAAGGGGTGATGTTGAGAACATGGCTAATATGGTTAAAAAATAATATTGGAACACTAGTGGGGCCTCCTTGCAAGACGATGAATGGTGGTAAAATAGGGCGAATTTTGCAGTATGGATGGAGCGAAAGGCTCTTGAACATTCCAATACATGCGAGGTTTGATTTGCGTGGTGGAACGCAAATTGAGGTGACTTTGAGAAATGTCCTGGAAAATAATAGGAAGAGCATGATATGTGGGTCTCAGAAGTGGACATAGGACGGAAAACTGAACCCGACGGTGCAAACAGCATGAAAAACAAATGTTGAATGACTCTATGGTGCATAGAAGAAAGAGTTGACCAAATGGAGGCCTATAAACATGGGGGGCCACATGCCGCATGTCATTTTCCCTGTGCATTTTTGAGTTGGAGTGGAGGGACTCAGAGCATAGTTGTTGATTTCTTCCTATTGGACTGCCAGTTTTCTGATCTATGAGTTGCAGGTAAGATCTCTCACCAAGCCCGTTAACTCAAGTGGTTTAGTTTTTTCATTTTCTCATTTTGGGGGCCTCAATCGAACCCGAAGGGTTTGTGGGGCCAGGTCACACTTTTCAAGGGAAAAGGCATGACCCAGTTTGCACCTATAGGGATGACAAGTGTGACCCAATCGCACCTATCAGGGAGGTAGGAACGACCTGGGTTGCACCTGTTCAAGAGATAGGAGTGACCCAAGTCACACCTGTTGAGGAGATAGGTGCGATCTAGGTCGCACCTGTCAAGTGTTTTTGCGAAACTTGGGTTGCAAAAAAGGCCCAACAGGAGCTACCTAGCACAGAATGGAAAATTTTGTTTAACTGGCTCTGATAAGGAATTTTTAGATGTGTAGGATTCCTTGAGTCAGATGGCGAGAGAAAGACATCAAGGACATCATGGATGAGGTATAGGATGATGGAGCAGTGCAGGATATGCTCACCTTATGTGAGTTGTTGAAGTTCTTCTAGATCTCCCTAATGCGTTCAACAAATTTTTTGTTGAACGAGCTAGTGAGTTTTTGGTATAAAGACTTAGAGTGCTTCATCATACAAGGTGAGCGACTAGAGATCACCCTCTGAGATGTGTACTTTCTAATTGGCCTCCCATTGCTATGCATGATCGGTGATATCTCACTGAAGCTCCCAAGGGGGTTGTTGATGGATGAACTATGCATTAGGAATTGTTGTACCTTATATTATGTGCATGCATCATACATATTCATGTGCGACGTCGAGAGTCTAAAGACTTGGTTAGTGGTTTCAATGGTGCTGTGGATACTGGGATCGAAAGGTTTGCATAAGATCGCAAGAGTCCATCTACTGACGATAAAGAGTGTGTTGAGGGGCATCTACTATGCGTGGGACCAGATGCACTTGAAAGCACTTCGGCATGGGCTAAGCCAATATAGATTTGCGGATGGGGAATTATGTTTCCCCTCCTTTTTGTGCTCATTTTTCTTTGAGCGACTACTGACACTATGACCACATTTGGTGGTGTGTGACGGGGGACCTCATGAGATGCACATGAGGTGACAGTGTGAGATGATTATTAGGAAGGGAGGTGGCATTTTGGGTTGTTTCTTCAGCCATGATACTTTTGTACAATTGCATCATCTTCCTATCCTTATAGAGGACTATCCATACGCAGGGATGGACTACCAGGGAGATCTGGAGATGCCTTGACCTCCAGGATAGGTCTAGGGACCTCATGGTATGTATACATGACTCTATGTGGTTGTATCCATATATAGTTTACTAACATAGTGGTATCTAGATCATGAGAGATACCGATGACATACTATGTGCATCTGCAGACATGGGACTGCACCCTCCAACGGGGTACCAGTGACATAGGGGCAGGGTGAAGGGGTTATATCCACCCAGTCACAGGAAGAGGAGGTGGCATAATGCTACATTGGACTCACTGCAGTTGGACATGGAGCGGCTATTTGAGGGGGTCACTGATGATGGTTAGTAGTACCTAGATGACTGTTTGATCATTCTATGCTACAGAGCTCCTCTGGAGTGGATCTCTCTGATGAGGAATATCACAATTACTACTAAGTATGTCATAGTGGAGAAACATGGTGACGTGTCGATGGAGGAGAAGAGCTTAGATGAGGAGGACACTGAGTCAGAGGAGGATGAATCAAACTATCAGCATGTGATGTTTCCCCCTATGCATTTGAGCATTGGGATTTTTGTATGATATGTATGATTAGACGAGAAATCCTGTGGAGCTTCTCATTTTGTACTAAACATTATGATATGATGTAAATGCAGTTGCACGTGGGTGCATATTTTTGTATTTTTATTGGATTTTATGAGTTTTCTTTTTATGATTATGAGTATGACTATATGATGTATATGACTTATGTATGCATGACTACATGATGATGCATGATGCAATTTATTTCCTATATGCAATGATTGATGTGCCACTCTAGAATGTCATTCGCCATGTAACGTCCCCATAACCCATAATGTGGATAATTTAAAATTTTTGCTTAAAGAACCTCCTTTGTTCTTCTAATAAGCATTAGATATCGACATTAACCTATTCTCCAACCTACAACTCGGGCTTAGAACCACTATTCCAGTTGTTTCTACCTTCAATTATCCATTCTGCATCTAGAATGGCCATTTCTGAGCTAATATGACTTTTCTGACTTCTGACCTCCAACTTTCGACCTCAAAAATTAGAAATCCAGCAATGTAAGGTGTTTTCCTGTCACCTTTCTGATTTCCACCTTCCAATTTCTGAAGTTGGAAATCAGAAATTTAGCAATGCAAGGTGTTCTCCTATCACCTTTCTGATTTCCAACTTCCAGCTTTCCACCTTCTAATTTTTTATTTTGAAAATCAGAAATTCAACAATGCAAGGTGTCCACCTGACACCCTTTTGATTTTTGGCTTTCGGCTTCTGACTTCCTGACTTTCGACTTCCTGAATTCTTCTCTCTGAATCGAGAATCAAAAATCCAAATTTCCTTGGAACTTTTAGCTATCCTTTCACTTTTCGACTTCCAACTTCCGCTTTCCAACTTCAGGAATTAGAAAACCAACTTTTCTTAGCACTTTCAGTTGTCCTTCTGCTTTTTGACTTCCGACCTCTCGAATTCTACTTTCTGACTTCGAGAATCAAAAATCCAACTTTGCTTAGCACTTTTAGTCGTCCTTCTGCTTTCTGACTTCTCGAATTCCACTTTCCACCTTTGGGAATCGAAAATCCAACTTTCCTTAGAAATTTCAACTGTCCTTCTGCTTTTCGACTTTCGACTTCCCGACTTTGGGAATCAGGGATTAGAATGCCCAGTCTCAGCCTTATTCAACTTTCCCTTAGGTTGATTTCCAGGGGTGGAAACAACATATTTCATACCTTGGCTGCATTTTTGACCCTGTAACAAGATTTTAGCCTTCTTGAACTTAGACACAATGCATACAAACATCTAAGGCATGTACATGGGTGAAATATATAAACACTCAAGGCATAAGTAAGCAGACATAAGGACATTCATGCACAAGTAACCTCTACTTGATCATCAACAAGCATTCAACATAACCATAGCAATTCATAGACTATACATGGAATAAACAAGCAAACATAAGGACATTCATGCACAAGTAACCTCTACTTGATCATCAACAAGAATTCAACATAACCATAGCAATTCATAGACTATAGATGGCATACACAAGAAAAACAGAGATACTTATCTTGATGATTAAGTTGTCCTGCAACCAGCTGTGTAGCTGCAATGTTCCATCCAACCATAAGCCAGTGTGTTCTTTAATCTCTCAGCACCATTGCCACCCCCGATATGGGCACAATTCCACAAGGATCTAGGGAACAAGAAGACTCACACACAATTGAGCCAACACCTAGTTGGAATTACCAGACTACTTAGCCAAGCCACAAATGTGTTTATTAGGCACTCAGCCAAGCCATCATTCATAAGGGGTTTATCAAGATGCATGCTTAGAAGCCAAACATTGGTGGGTTATCATACTGTCCACAGTCAAGCCAACAACTAGTTTGAGGTCCATCCAATCCAACATATGGGTTTATCAGGCTACCAGCCAAGTCATCATTGAAGTTGGGTTTATTAGTCTGTCTAGCCAAGGATTGTAGACAAGGCCAAACACAACAAGACACAACCAAGCCAACATATGGGTTTATCAGGAAATCAACCAAGCCATCCTTCAAGTTGGGTTTATCAGGTTGCTAAGGTAGTGGATAGGAAGAACTAATAAGCTAGTGAACTCATCCATAGAGATAAGGACACCTTCACAAGATCTATCTGGCCTAGAATCCATGTGGCCTACACACCCAACACAAGGAAGTGCCCCCTTCTATGCTCCATATTCCCTCGGGATACACCTTCCCTTCTAGTTCTCTTCAGGATGTGCAGAGCAGATTTACTAGCCATTCTTATCTTATTGTGAGGTTCCACACTAAGTTTATCAAGAACATTATATGTCGCTCCCACTCCCAAGTATTGCATACAGTTTAGACCCAAAACTAGGGTACACAACACAAAAACCACACTGTAACTCAGTAAGACAAGCCTTTCACTATGACATAGGAAACACTATAATTGAGGATTTCTACATCAGGAAAAGACACCCAACCCCGGGGAACCACATATAACCACCCTTCTTACAAAATGGGGGATCTCCTCAACCCTTGCTCGACAAAAGAAAATACTTGCAAAAATACACATTCCACGGCTCCAAATAGTAAACCAACACAATGATGGGATCAGGAATGGAAATCCAGATCATAACAGTTCACAGGGTAAAATGCACAGTGCGCATGAGCAACACAAAAATAACAAAACTCAAACAGAAGGGTGTATGCATCGTAGGGAATGATGAACTACCCCCCCCAAATGACCCACGAGGAGAGAGAAAAACCCAAACGCGACTTCCTCCCTAACAGGATGGACATGCATAAAGTGCTTTCTTCCTACAGAAGCAAAAGTGCGGTTTCCCTCGGGCTGCAAAATTGTGCAGAATACAGTGTGCCATTCCCTACACTATCTCAGGCGTTAACTGTCTGAACCAACTTATGGAAAGAATAATGATTGAGGATAGAGGACAAAAAGGGAGCTTAGGTTTCCATCGGTTCTGCCATTGACATCTGGTCACACCCTACTGGATTAGGGGGTTTGACTAACTCCCCACCTTGTCCCTTGTGAAATAATGCCCCCATCTCTTTCACATTGCAGTCCCATAGCTAGTTGTGATATTTTATTAAATTTGTACATTTACATTACATACAAAAATGCATTGTTCTTTGACTAGCACAATATCCATAACCTTAGGCATCAACCTGATCAACTGTTCACAAGATAATAGATCAATGGTAGGGCCTTGGCCTTGAGATCCATGCCATGATCTCAATACAATACATACATCATGTACAATCAAAATGTCATGGGGTCAAAACGGGGTGTTACACGACATTTGGTTCGCTGCACTATTGAGATTTCTTGGAACATGCATGAATGAAATGGATTCCAAATGTCTAACCAAGTGTCTGGTGTGCAGGAACTTTATAAAGAGGAAGGGATCGCATACCCAATAGCAGTTATTCAACTAGGGGAAAATTATCTAGGAGTCTAAGAAGACATCAAGGTGACAAGTACCTAAGTGAAGGGCGATGGTCAAGAGACCAGCGACACCGTTGTACTCAACCTGGTTGTTGGTAGTAATACCAACACACATTGTGTCAATATGGATCAACTCATTTGACGGGGAATAAATGAACCACGCAACCAAGGAAATATTAGGAGACCACCTAATTTCCTCGTCAGTGAAAACAACATGGAAAGGCAATGTAGGATCCATCTGGAGAAAACGAGGAAACAAACCGTGAGGCTCGAGGTAAAAATGATGTAAAACAAGAAAGAAAAACTATGATACAAGGGTATGCATAGTGGGCAACTTCAGGCATAGAATCTCTTGAGGTAGAGCCCATTATGGGGATTCTTCAAGAGGCGACTGTCAGAGTTAGCGAGGAGATATACCCCTTACCGATACATCGATGGATGACATAAGGGCCATACCACATGGATTCGAAATTCCCTTTTCCATTCTTATCATGGGATTGTTCATAGATGAGGACAAGGTCCCCCTCGCTAAAGGTGTGGATGGATGTGGGAATCATAATGGGACTTTTCCTAGTCTCAGATGCTTAGATAATTTGGAGAGAAACGTTATGGTCCTCATTGGTTTGTTCAAGCATAAGTAGGAATTTTTCTAATGGTGAAGTATTAGGTAGATTATCGATGGTAAGGTGAAGGGATGGAATATGGATTCAATGGGAAGAACTGAATCCACACCATGGACTTAGTGTAATGGGGTAAAACCGGTGGTAGTTTCAAGAATCTCTCCATCATCACGAAAGTGGTGTCGAGATAGATCGGGAGGATCTTCCACGATCGATGAGGGGGAAGGAGGATTGGAGGTAGATATTGTATAAATGGTGTTAGTGGTGTCTGAGGAAGAGTCCAGGGGGTGGATCTACTATAGGATGGTGATTTCAGACTCATGGGAGTGCTCGTGGAGGTCACTAAGGAGTGACTAGTACTCAAGCAAGTTTGGGAAATGGTGTGAATAATGACCGTATAGGCCACAAAATTCACATGGGTGGTTGGTTTGTAGTGATTTGTTTTTAACTACAGGTATGGTTGCTATGTTGACAACTAGAGTTCCATCAACCTTGAATACTGTGCACATATGGGTGTGAAGGATTGGAAAATCAAGAAAATTTGGTGTCGCATGGCCTTGGAAATCACATAAAGCACATGTAGGAGGAGGATGCAGTTCTATTGGGGGATTTAGGTTCCCCACCCCATTATTTGTGGGAGGGGGGAGTAGAAGTAGAGGGATGATCAATAGGTTCGATACTAGGAGGGGGGTGTGACACCATCTCAATAGGTTGGACTAGTGTCAACACTATCTATGGTGTTGAGGAAGGGGTGGGCAGATCCAGGTACCACATGGGAATACCCAAAGAGAATCATAGAAGGTTGAGAGTGGCCATGAACGACTTACTCATGATGCTAGAAGGTGGAAAGAGGAAGGGGATTGTGTGTACAGGGAATGAACCCCAATAATTCCTCAATGCCCATAGTTGGGGTTGTGACCAAGGTTGTGAGGAGGTTAGAATGTTACTGGATGTGATAGTACAAAAATTTGATATTTCAATCGACTAAGGAGGGGGTGGTAAGGACAAAAAGGTGTCCATCAAAGGAGCGTTAGTAAAGAGAACCAGACTAACGATAGGAAGGGAATGGATGGATACGTTATCTATGGTAGTGTTGATTGAAAGGAGAACATTTTCCTGCATGGCCGGTCCTTTAGGATCATAATACGTCATTTGTTCGATAGTTACGATCTTCCCATTATGGGGGAACGTAAATATTCGAAAGACAGTAGGGGAAATGGCTCACATTGCATACATATAAATACATTCTAGGAGGAGATTGTAATCACATTGGGCATTGAAAACCTCAATTTAAATCAACCATTAGAGGAAATTTGAGGTGGCATCCTAAGAAAAATAATAAAATAATAAAATAATATTTATTAATTTTTTAGGAAGAAAGACAAAAACTACTTTTTGTGTTTGTATTTTCAACATATATCCCTGTGTTTTTACTCAATTTGAGTGGAATGGCTCATTGGATGCATAATTAAATTACACATCCAACGAGTACCCACTATGCATGCTTTTGACAGACCTCGCTACCCCAAAAACAAGAAATACCTGAAAAAACGTGATGAGGATGTCATCATCATGTCCTTTTAGGGTATTTCTTATTTTTGGGGTAGAGGGCTCTGTCAAAAGCATGCAGTGTGGGTACTAGTTGGATGCAGAATTAAATTCGACATCCAATGATCCCTCCCACTTGAAATTTGAGTAAAAAAACAGGGAGATATGTTGAAAATACGAACAAAAAAAGTAGTTTTTTTATGATAAATATGTCAATTCAACCATTATAGTTGACTCATTTTATTAATATTCTATTAGTTCTTGAATTCCAACTCACAAGAATTTATTGTTGGCTCATATTCTTATAAGGCCCATTTTAGACCCCAAATTTCCTCTAATGACGATTTTTTCTGGCCAACCCAACTGGGACATTCTTGAGAATACCTTGTGTTTGAGCAGTGCGACCATCGAAATCTCGAAGGGTTGTAGTCGAAGGTTGAAGGGTTTGGGATCCAATTTTCTTCCAAACAAAGGTCGACATAACATAGGTGGATTCCCCCTCATCAATGAATGACCAAATTCTGAATCTTGACCAGAACCTGGAAGGCGATGGATGATGGCATATGGAGTTTTCCTTGATCCAAGTCGAAAGCGATCAAGCAGGAATCAAAGGGATCAACAACACCTAACGCGGATAGAAAATATTTGCATTGTGAAGGACAAGTTTGGAGGACTTCAAGAGTGGACATGGCCGAGGGAGATTGGGCCAAGTCATCGACTATACTATAGTTAAGCATAGCTCTAGCAATGGGGTTGGTCGTGACGCGACACCAAGGGAACCACGTGACTTTAGAAATATCATTTGCTGGAGGTATCGACAAATGTAAGGACATGTAGAGAGAATTAGAGGTATATTTCATGGAGGGATTAACGACTTTTGTGGTGGATCCATACTGGTTTCATCAAGTCTATAGTTTGACATCATATGATAACATCATAAGGTGATGGACACCAGGATCAATAGGTGGCCCTGCAGGAGTGGGTGCGGGGTTTTGTGGTACTAAGGGCTGGGTTGCAACCATTCATTGATTTGGTAATGGGTTATGTAGCACCATAGGTGTAGGACCTTGTTATGTTGGGGTTTGATTGTGCCAGAGTGGGCACATTATGGTCATGTTGATTTTCATCTTGTTACAAGTGGTGAACATGGTTCATATGTGGGAACTGATGTGTATAATGTTTGTAAGTGTCACAAATGGTGCATAGATGGTTATCCTGCAACTGAGGGTTCTTCCCAGGTCTAGGGGGATGTTTGGGGTTTTATGCAGGGGGATTGGTTCTATTTTTATTTGGATGGGTTGTGGTGTTGGCCACCTCCTTGAGGTTGGTTGTTTCCCCAGTTCCTACCTCTTTGTCATCTTCCTTGCCCTTGTTGGTTATTGGAGGACGTATTCATTAGGTAGGTTCTACTGAGCATAGACCAGTCCTTGGGAAACATAAGGATTCTGGGTTGGAGCAGGTGTAGGTTGCACAAATGGTGGGTAATAGGAAGGAGTAGCTAGAGGGGTTGCAAATCCTACCATCTAGTCATTACATATAGGTGCTAAGCACTTTTCTCCATGAATGTGAGGGACTAGAGAAGGAGACTTATATGAAGGTGTGGATCTAGATTGCACTGCTATGCATGAAAAATCAGCGGCATAGCCTAGTTAGGAGACACTAGGAGTGGTACTTGCATGAGGTCGCATCGAAGGATAGGTCATGTAAAGGTGAGGATGCTGAGTAATAGAGCCAATGAATCTATCAACAGCATGGGATGCCCCCAACATATCTCAATGTGAGGATCCAGCACGAGGAGAATTAGGTATAATGGTATATAGATAACTCGATTGGGCATGGATAAGATCGAACCTGCATTGTTCCTTGAGGATGGATTCCTCCTCAGTTTTTGGGCACTCAGATGCAATGTCCTTGGTGATGGGGGGGACTAAGGTTTTGAGAAACCAATCTAGGAAAATCCTATCATCTAACTGGATTTTACACAAGATACGATGACAAAATCACTCATGGATATTATTCGTGATATGGGTAGCAGTTTTTTGTCGATAGGATAATAGGATTTCCATGCCATCGTCATAATGGACAAGTAGCTGGAAGTACTGGAGAAACATCAACGCTAATGTGGAAAAGTTCTGATAAGTGGCATGGGGAAGTTTGATGTACCATTTGGATGCAACACTAGTGAGTGTGCGCTAGAATAGATGCAATCGGATATAATCATCCACTATGATGTTAGACGAACACCATAAGTGGAATGACATAATGTGGTTTTGGGGGTATTCTCCCGCCTTTCCCTCAAACTTAGGGATGTCTGATGGGATTTTGGTAGGAATGGGAGGCCACAATGGGTCATGACAGATGCGATCATTCATCAATAGTTCCAAATCAGGTAGGTTGAGACTAACCATAAATGGAAGACTAGGACCTATACTAAATCGAGGAGGGCCAACAATGGTGCTTGGACCGGTGGTCATGCAGTTGCCATGTGAAAATAGGTGTTGGTATGACTAACTTATGACAAGAATATTAGTCACTAGAATGGTATGAATAGACCAAATGGTGGTAGAAGGATGAATGCCACCATGTATAAAGGAAGGTACAATATGAACTATGGTGGTTGGAGTGGGGCCACCACACGGCCACCACTAATGGGTAGCATACCAGCAGCAGTGTGTGCGGTAGCAAGGGGCCTACTAGGATCAAGACCTATGGATTTGATAGAAGGGATGCCCAATATGATGAGTGGAGTGGTCACGATTCCACTATCAACTATCACCCCTGAAAGGGGTTAGGAGGTGCACCATCCATGGGGATAGATGGGGCTATGAACAAGGTAGGTTTGGATTGATATGAATCTAAATCAGACTCAGATGAAGTGTATGGATCTAATGATGGTGAATGATGTCTAATATGGATCCAATGGTGGCGGTTCAAGGAACTGAACTAAAAGGTATTCCCCCTAAGTCTATGTGAGTAGTGTGGTGGAGAAATGATGACCTGATGGTGTCTTGTGGAGGAGAAAGAATGTCAAACACAGGCTCAAAAATACAACTATAACTAAGTGTGCAGGAGAGTAGAAAAATGGTGGCTCACGGGACAAAACAAAGCTCTAAAATTGAACTACAACAAGGTGTTATAGCAGGAAATTCTACAAAAAAGTGGCTAGAAATACAAAAAGAAACACTATCTATAAAGAAAATGATGCACTAACCTATGGGGTATAAGTGCAAGTAAACTCATAGATGCAATATTTACGCCCTTCATAGATTGTATCATCTGTTAGGTGATGAAATCCCAGTCAAACAATACAAAATGAAAGAACAATAGGCTAAGAGAATCCCACTACCGAGAGGGACCTTGAGTACAAGATCCCTAAGAGACTAGCAACTAGGCTACCTCGTTCATGACATCTAGAGTGGTTTCTTGGAACTTCATCCCTTTGGTCCTCAACACCCTATATGGTCCTTTACATGCACAAGGAGGACTATGAAGGGTTATCCTTCGATGCAGAATGGAGTGTGGTATTCCACCTTGACTTCCAAAACCCCTTCGTTGTGGCTTACTCCCGCAAAATGAGGGGGCCTTCAATAGATTGGTCATGATTGTGTCAACACATACTAGAGGATTTTGGTACCCTAATGGACAATGTTAAGTATCATATGTAAGTAACAAAGGGGTGTTATTTGGATTCCCATCCCTAGCATCCTAACTTAACTACAATATTGTCTTGGTCCTCAAATGAGGTACAGTGTTGGTTGAGTTAAGTTAATTTTTAGGCTCAACTTGGGGACATGAACCAAGTGTGAGATGCGTGCACAAGTGATGTGTAATGTGTAAACCCCAATGATCGCATGGCCGAGTCGCAAATGCAGAAAAATAAATAATAGTAAATGACAGTAAATATTTTTTAAAACAACTAATTCTTCTATAAAATAAAATGTACACAAGTAAATGAGCGTATAAGGAACTTAACAGGTTGTAGGAAACACACAGGGGGTCTCACTACCAAGCTTGACTAAGGGGGATCACATACAAGGTAAATAGGACCACAAAAAAAACCAAGGGGTTGTAAGCGATCATATCTAGAAGGAAACAGTCGGGGAAGGGCTAGAACAAAGACAAAGGGTCTCAAACATCCAAAAATACTAAAAAAATTGCATGTCGCACCAGTCGGCATAACAAGTGTGATCGGGATCGCACCGAACTGTAAAAAAGTCATGATCGGGGAAAAAGATTAGCAGAAAGACTCAGGTCACAAAAAATGGTTTTTGCGTGACATGTCGCACAAAAATGGGCCATAGTGGTGTCTGGGATCGCTCTGGAAGCCTTGACAAGTGTGATCTGGATTTTTGGTCCATTGTACACTTATTGGGGTAGAAAGAGTGACCTAGGTCATGCTTATTGGGAAAAAAAGTGTGACCTAGGTTGCAACTTTCTACTGAATAGGTGTGATTTGGCCCTAACTTAGGGTTTTTAAAGAAAAAATTATCGGCGTGAGATGGGGGAGAAGGAACTAGGACAAGACTGGTTCAGATCTGCCGTAGTGGGGTAAGATATTTGATGGATGAAGGTTCTCAAGTAGAACAAACCAATAGAAACACTTGCAAAAATAGAGATTTGAGTGGATTGAGACAGTGGAGTCTCCAAAACTATAGTGGGGATTTATCTCCTACTACGTGCAAAAAAACCTACCCTAGATTAGTCGGATCAAAGGGTAAAGTTCATGGTTTGAAGGAATCCTCAACCTCGACTTGCAACAATAAGAAATAACAACAATAATATTAAATCTAACTAATGAACAAATAAAAAGATACCTTTGAAATGGGCCACTGGAGCCGTTTGAGGAAGTGGTCCATAGGCTTCCCATGATTTTGGTCTCCATGTGTTGTCCAATAAAGGGTTCTCACTAGGAAATGGATTAAGGGTTTCATTGAGAGAACTCGACGTGCAATGTGGGATAGTGTGGCTAAAGGATGTGATGGAAAAAGGTTCTGGAAAATGAATGACAAAAAGTGAAAAAGTTCAGGAATCAAGGAATGTAATGAAAAGTGTTTGTGGGGAGACCTTCACAATGTATTTATAGGATGATCCAAGGTTTTTTTACTCATGGTATTTTATCGTGCATGGTATTTTTCCATGTATTTTGACCCATTCTCATTTTAGGGTTTTTTGGTCCTTCTTGGAGAGAGTTGGGTTATGTCACAATAAATGCTCAACTTCCCTGTATTATGGGGGAAGGAATAATAATGTTTTGGACCATTTTTTGTCGAATTTTAATTTTGAAGGTCAAAATGGAGGAAATAGTTGTGGGATAATGATGTATAATTATGGTTTGGACCATAGTTATCTAGGTGAACAATTTTGGGTGTTAACACCACCATAGGATCATCTACATGGAAACTTTTAGGGGTGAAATTTATCTTGTGGGGTATTTTGCAATGAACATTTCCAAAAGAATATTCACCCATTTACATTTTTTCCTACAATGATTCTCCAAATTATATGGGAAACATTATTTTTGCTCGAAAAATCACCAAAATTATCCAAAAAACTATATAAATTACTTAGAAATTTGAATAATTTTATAATATTTTTCCAAACATTTTATTGTTGGAAATTTAAAAATGAGTGAGATTCTCCAATATTCTACACTTCAAAATGATTATGGATCGTTAAAATTTTCCCACTTCCTTTAATTCCAACTATATAAATTCCTTAGAAATTTGAATATTTTTATAACGTTTCGCTAAACATTTTATTGTTGGAAATTTTAAAATTAGTTAGATTTTCCAGGGTTTCTACACTTTAACATAATTATGGATCCATAAAATTTTCCATGATCCTCTAATTCCCCTTGGTATGTTGATATTTTTCTAGGCATTAACAAATATTCCTACTTATTGGGGCCATACTAAAGTTCTCAACCCAAATCCCTACATCCACATGTGCACTATCTTCACCTCTGAATAAAAGTCACCATCCCCCTCCATACTAGAATCGATTCATCCTAATATCCATAGCACTAAGAAAATGATAGCTCCATCAGTACCACCAATATTTCAAGTCCCTTTCATGTTCCCCCCCATGGGATTCCAAGGAATTCCAGTAGTGGCACAAATCACACTATCGAGGATTACTTTGGGAACACATTTGTGGTATTCAATGCCACATTATCCTGAAATAAATCCCAAGCTAATAGTCCACAACAAATTCATCTAAGTATCTATCACCCATGGGCACATCATCAAGATCAACTACAAGGGAAATACCACCTTTGACCCAAAAACCACTGGCTTCCACTAAGACCAGCATTGTGTACATGAAGTAGCCCAAGTTGAAAGTCTCAATAATACTAAGTATTACACCCACGTCCAGAGTCAACCAAGCATGCACTTTATGCGGGAATCAAGGAAATTCCATTAACTTATGCCCCACCTTACTAGAGCTCAATAATATTCTTAACACCCCTACTATCATGACCCACACCATTAATACCTCAATGGATGGCACACCAACTATCTTGTCTACACCAAACACCAAGGACAAGACCAAGACATTGCACACCAATCATACATGCACAATATGTTCCCATACGTTGTCCCTTTGATTTTAATACAATGTCGAATCTTGGTTTTCCGTTTTTTCATGTTTTGAATATCATAGATTGAAAATGTGACCAAACATTATTTGTGATGCAAATGATCACCTCCTCATATTGCTTCATCAGATTTTTTGACAGTGCAAGTCATTGTTTAAATAATTTGACATCAACTTCTTGGGCCATGTATACCCTAACTCAGGATTTATACCACATATGTGGAGCCTTCCTAGGGGAAGTTACTAATAACCAATTAGATTATGGAACGGTCATTGGGTTATTTAAATATTCCCTTCACATTGGAATTCAACACCTTCATATCCACTTAGATTCCCAACTCATTGTCTTGCATCTAAACAATGTATTTTTTGTACAATCTACTCCTCTTTTGCAAGTTTTTGCAAATGTGGATATTGGTCCAATAGTTTGAAGCCATCACATCACCCATGTCCCTAGGAAATACAATGCATTTTCTAATCACATTCTGATTAGGTCCTTGATTGGCACCTGCTACATAAACAATTAATATGATTGTGTAAGCAAATAAAGCATTTGTGTTTTTACCATACAATATATGTATTAGTGCCTAAAGCTACATATCAACATGAAAACAGATATGAGCATAAATAAATCATGCATTGCATATGCATACACCAAACACATAGATGATACCAACATGCTGCAAAATTTTGTGTGTGTGTCTATATACAAATACATACATACATCTTGTCAAAATTTCATATACAACATGGGGCCCATAGGCCCTACACATAAAATATATGCCTTATGGGGTTACTTAAAAAACCTACCTTCCATAGGCTATGCCAAAGGCATGTACAAAATGAGGCTCATCGCTCTATATAGAAATACAATATATGAGTTCCCTTGACTCATTGAGCCTCCCCTAGTGATGGAGCATGAGGCCCCAAAATCGCCAAAGGGGACACCACCTACGCATGCACGGATGGATGACTTGGTGGGCCCAGAGATGGCCCTAGACCTAGTCTTGGTACTAGTCTTACTGGTGGAGGATCTTGTCCTCCCTAGGCTCCCTACAGGACATGACCCACGCATTAGAGGAAATTTCAACTCAAAATGGCCTCCTAAGGAAAATAATAAAACAATAGTTAAAATAATAAAATAATATTTATTAATTTTGGAGTAAGAAAAGAAAAAGACTACTTTTTTGTTCATATTTGCGACATATCTCCCTATTTGTTTACTCAAATTTTCGATCAGGAGAGCTTGTGGGATGTGGAATTAAATTCTGCATCCAATGAATACCCAATAGGCATATTTTTTATGGACCTTGCTGCTCCAAAAACAAGAAATACCTGAAAAAATGTGATGATGTCATCATCACATTTTTTTCAGGTATTTCTTATTTTTGGGGATCATGATCACATTTTTAAAGGTATTTCCTTTTTTTGAGGTAGCGGGGTTCGTCAAAAGTATGCTGATTGGGTACTCGTTGGATGTAGAATTAAATTCCACATCTAACGATCTCTCCCAATCAAAATTTGAGTACAACCACAGGGAGATATGTCGCAAATATGAACAAAAAAAATTAGTTTTTTTTATGATACTTATCCCCAAATTTATATTAAAAACTTATTTAAGACCTATACTGTATTTCAAATTTAAAGCAATTTCATTGGCTAACAAATGATGACATGGAATTTGAATTAGGGTTGAAAGGTCCATTTTGAGTTGAAATTTCCTCTAATGACTGCAAACATTGTGCATCACCTAATACTACCTGACATGCCCACACTGTAATGGAATCCATACCACTTAAGATAACTACTAATCACTCATACCACCCAATGGGTGCTCATCCAATCCCATCACCAAGATACATAGATTCCTCTCTAGGTTAACCAAAACCATAATAGTCTAGTCCATTGGAGCAACCCCCCCAGTAAGGACAACACCTACAAGACCCATTTGTCCCTTTTCTCTAGAAGCTACCTCATCATGTTGACTGTGATGACAAGGCCAATGGGGTGGGACATATACATTTCTTAGTACCATGGCTAGTGTCACGGGTTTGACATCTGCATCAAAACATCCTCCAAGGTCAGTACCTGATACACATATATACATAACAACATATGAATACATCAATATGTACAAAGCCTATATCAAAAATATGTGTCGATTGTTTGGACACACACCCATGTCAAAAGGAACCTACTAAGGTTGTGTATACCTTAGGAGAGTTTCGAAAGGGAAAACGAAGATAAACAAAACACAAAGAAAAACTAAGGGTGAAAAGAACTAACAAAAAATATTGAAATAAATGTAAACTAACAATTTTTTTTGAAATTTTCATCAAACAACATGCATACAACATCATAATATAAATAATAAATAATGTTTTTTGTATTAGTTGAGAATACAAGGTGTTAAGAAATGTAGCTGTGGAAGATATTCTATTTTGTATTATTATTTTTATTATTTTTACCCCTTCTGGAGATGTTGTTCCTCTGATTAGGGATGTCATTGATGTATTTGGTCATCTAAAGTCTTGAGGTAAAACCTCAGTTGTAAGTCGGGTCAGTAGTACCCACAAAATTTTATTAAAATGTATTTTTTAGTCTCCCGAGACAAGTTGGCCCTGGTAGCAAGGATAATTCGGCCTTGTTGGGTTATTAGGTCTCTTAGATTATTAGTATAAATAGGAGAGGCGCATACCTCATTTGGACATGGTGTGCACTCAAGAAAATTCACTAGAGAGAGGAGAAACATTCCATATGAGCAGAAGGAAGTTGTATATAGTCTTATTTCCTGGGTCTTACATTGTACTTGATTGAAGTCTATATCGAGGAGGTTTTGTTGGGTTTTATTCCCCACAAGGTTTTTCTAGGATAAATATTTGTGTTCTCTTTTCTGCTATGCTTGTTGTTCTTTCAGTTATCCTTTGTTTTGGAGTAACATGTTTTAAAATAAGAACTTAAAATGGAATCAGAGACAAACTAAAAGAAGACATTGTGAATCATCTCATCCTGTAGTCCAACAAGCTAGGTTTTACTATTCCTAAAAATTTCCTCCACAGATCAGTTAGAAAAGAAGGTCCTTTCAACTAGCTCTAAGAGGGGGCATATTTTTTTCAAAGCAGTTTTCAATTCTAAGGATTTTTATTTTTTGACCTACCACTACTACTGGGAGAAACTAGGGCATCATATTTTTCAAGGTTCCATCATCATATTCTATAAAAGAAAGATACGACCTATCTCTCCTTGCAGAGGCACACATTTTCCTCCATTCATCTCTATAAGTGATCTCAACTGAAAAATTAGGGTTTTCCAGTCAAACTCTAGGTCATCATGAAGTTGGTTCCAGAAGCAGTCATGAAACTAGTAAGTACTATGTCCTATATTTCCATTTGAAGTTCTCATTCATTAAATATGAGAAACAATACCAAGATTTATGAAAATATTGAAGGATCAAATAATTTCATAGAATGGAAGTACAGAGTCATGTTCATTCTTGAAGAACATGACCTAGAAGGCTACATTAAAGAAGAGGTCAAGGAACCAGAGGGAGATGATGAAAAGGCCAAGCACAAGAAGGATATGATCAAAGTGAAGAGGATAATAGCTTATTCTATCAAAGATCATTTGATCCCCCAAGTTTCTCCAAAGAATAATCCAAAGGAAATGTTTGTTGCACTAACGAGTCTATTTAAAGGGAATAATATCATTAGACAATGACCTTGAGAATCCAACTCAAGGGTGTGAAGATGAAAAAAGTAGAAACCATGCAGGCATACTTTTCCAGAGTATCTCAAATCAAAGAAAAGTAAGAAGCTGTTGGTGACATGCTAGAATAAGTTGAAGTTATGATTACCACCCTAAATGGTCTTCCAGGAGAATGGGGCTCCTTCATCAGAGGAATATGTGCTAGAAGAAAGCTAACCAAGTTCAACAAGGTATGGGAAGAATGTATACAAGAATAATAAATTTTAGAAAATAATGGAAGAAACAAAAGGAAGGATCGAGGATCTCCTACAAGAATATCACAAGAATTCAAAAGAGATAAGAAGATTAAGAAGGATTACTCATCTTATGAATGTTACACATGTCATAAGTTAGGGCATATCTCCATACATTGTCCAATTAACAAAAACAAGTTCAAGAAGAATAATTTAAAGTTCCATTCCCATGCAATTGAAGAGAATGAAGAATATGTCTTGATATCATCCCTCACAGGATCAATCTCTCATGGAAGTGACACTTGGATCATAAATAATGGCACTTCCAAACATATGATAGGTCACAAATATTCTCTCTCATGCCTTACTCAGAAAGACTATCCGCACAATGTGCAGTGTGGAGATGATTATCAATATCCTATCAAAGAAATGTGAGAATCCTCTTACAAGCTGAAATCCAGTATGTCCATGAAAATGAAATAAGTCTTATATGTTCCAGGTCTAAATAAGAATATTCTTTCTATATCAGCTGTAGACAAGAAATGATTCCAAGTTTCCTTTGTATATGGTGAAATCTTATGTGTCCAAAGGAAGAACTATAGATGATGCATTTGTAATAGGTGTGGAAGAACGAGGAATATACAAACTAAAAGGGCATACAAATTCATATTTATCAGCTAGTACCATTAGTCCATATGAACTATGGCATATAACACTTGCTCATGTAAAATACAAAGCATTACCAATTGTGAGAAAAGTAGTACTAAGGTCTACCAAAAATCCAGATCAATCATGAAGGGGTATGCAAAGGATGTGCTCAAGGGAATAATATCAAGAATCCATTTCCAAACATTAATAGTAAATAAAAAGGATCTTAGAGATTGTCCACTTAGATGTGTGCAGACCAGTCTCAACTACTTCCTTAATAGGGTATGTATATTATGTCTCTTTTATTGATGACCACTCACATAATACTTGGATATATATCTTGAAAATCAACAATGAAGTATTTGAAAATTTAAAAGAGTTCAAGGATCTTGTGGAGAATCTCTCTGAAAAGAAGATTAAGACCTTATGATAAGATAACAAAGGAGAATTCATTGCAAATTAATTCAAGGACTTCTATAAAGAATTTGAGATTAAGAGGGATATCACTACACCCTATAATCCTCAACAAAATGGAGTAGAAGAAAGGAAGAATATATCTATCATGGAAGTAGACAAATCCATGATCCGTGATCCATGATCAAGATCTACCCATGCATTTATTTTATTAAGTAGCAAAGGCCATAGTCTATGTTTATAAAAAATTATCCCACGGTGTAGTTGGAAACAAAACTCCATAAGAGATGTTTACTAGTGAGAAGCCTGAAGTTAGCCACCAAGGGATATTTTGTTGACCTATTTACCTACATGTTCCCAAAGATAAAATATCAAATTTGGACCTCTCAAGAAAGAAGGGAATATTTGTTGGATATAGTGATCAGTCAAAATATTACATAATCTATATTCCAGGATTCCATTAAATTGAGGTCAAAATATATGTCATGTTTTATGAAGATTTAGCTTTCAACAAATCTAGAAAGACCCATGCAGATGAATTTTATGAAGAGGAGCAAAAATCTCCCAGAATTGTAGAGGCCAGTAAACCATCAAATAGAGATGATGAACAAGAACATATAGTAGAAGATCATGACATAGAAGAACCTCAGGATCCTATAGAGACACCTTATGAGATGATTTCAACAAGGATAATACCAACTTGGGCTCATGATATAATTCGAGAAGCAGAAATATATGGTGCACTAGAAGAAGCAAGAGACCAAGACTCTACTCCAAATATGTAGCATTAATGTGCAACCTTGTTGATGAAGAACCTACATGTTTTGAGGAAGATTCAAAGAAGAAGGAATGGATGGATTCCATGATCGAATAATATCAATCTATATTAAAGAATGATGTTTGGGAAGTAGTGCCAAGAGTGAAGGATAAATCAATGGTCTCTTCATAATGGATTTTCAATAAAAAGCATTCAACCAATGGTAGTATTGAAAAGTTCAAATCAATATTGGTCGCATGAGGATTTTGTCATAAGGAAGGTATCAATTATGAAGAGAATTTTTCACCAATATCCATATATACCTCAATCAAAACCATTATTTATTTGGCTACAAACATGAAATGGATTTAAAGACAACCTTTCTAAATAGTGTCATGGGAGAGGAAGTGTATATTGAACAACCTGTAGGTTTTGAGACACATGACAAGAAAAAACATGTGTGTTAATTAAAGAAAGAGTTATATGGATTAAAGCAAGCACCTAGAGTATGGTATGAAAGAACTGATGGATTATGTTGTCCTACTCATCTCCACTCACGCGGCCCAGGTTCAACAACAACACAATACCAACAAAACACCCAAAGACATTGGTCCGACAAAGCAAGCTCAAACGGAAACACCTACAAGGCAAGTGCAATATCACTCGATATATCTTAATGTGCAACTTCTAGAACCATGTTTCCACATTCAATGATGGATTACAGTCCCTTCGCATGTGGCCAAGGCTCTCAACATAGTCGGAAGAATGGAGTCTTTTACTACTGGAAGGTGGTGCAAAAGTGCAACAAAGCTGGTGTGAGACACAACTTGGTCCTTGAAACTTAACAACTGGTGCAACGGTGCGACACAACTGATTCCTTAAAAGTAAATGACAGGGATGCGACTGTATTATAACCTTAACATTATTTTAACACGAAATAATACCACATGATGGACAATGCTTTAATCATTCATTGATTCACTGTTTTTATCAGTATTGCGACATTAATTCAAACAATAACTATAAATAATGCAAGATAATAAAACATTCAACATTAGCCATTAAACATTCAACCATTCGTATTCAACATTCATGCAACATAGGAAATACCATGGAAACCCATCTAGGTAAACACCACCAAGGTGCTCTTCATCTGGCATGAGAAATATATGGCACCTTACAGTATGTGACCTGCAAACTATTTTGAGATTTGTCTATTTAGCTCAGACTCTTCTTTCTCTCATGCTCTCTATCTTATGATTTTCTTCTAACTCCTACTAATTCGCACACATCCTAGATCAACCCTTTTTCTCTACTATCTGCGCACACAGCTAGAGAACGACTCTACAATATGGAGTATGCACACAACTGTAGATCCATGGCTCAACATCCTTCTACTATCAGAATTCTCTTTGATCTTTTCTTGCTACTCTCCTAAATTATTATCTTAATACAATCTCTTTGAAGCTAACCCTTATACAGAACAAGTTCCTCTTATTTATAGTTTCTACAAGACCATGCAGGGTCGACTGAGTACAAATCAGTTATAACAGTCATAACTAGCCACAAAATATCTTCTATCACATTAATGATAGACCATACTGGTTGCAAAACGTCCTACATTACATTAATCACTAACCATAACTAGCCATGAAAATGTCTTTCAGCCTGTTTGTACAGGTCCTAACTAGCCGCAAATCTCGTCCTTTAGTATTCTGTCAATTTGAACTCCCACAGTATTCTGAATTACTGATTCCCAGCCCGTATTCTTCTACCTACCACACTTCCATCGAATCTAGGTCCGCTTTTCCTCTGTCGCACCATTCCTCATCGTAGCTGTCTCTATTCTGTGCTTTCTTTTTGTCCTTTTCCTTCTTTTACCCCTTCATGCATATGCTTTTCCTCTTGTTCTTACACTTCAGGTTATTTCTTGTGCTCTTTGCTAGCCCAATAGGCCCCCAACACTCACATGTGGCTTGTCCCGAGCCACTAAGAAGGTTTCAAGGTTCTGGCACTGGCTGTGCCATGGGCCCAACCTTGTTATGAAATTCCTTAACAATTCCTTGCATCCAGGAAATTTCTTCCCTGACCTCCTCTACTTTCTTCTCCAGTTGTTCCACATGGTTGAAAATGATATGTTTCGATGGTACTTCTTCCTGCACCTGATTTATCTACTGGAGATTTTGGTGTACAAGATGAAGGAGCCTCATAACCCGTTCGACTTCTGTATGATTTTTCGTAACTTCTTCATTTCTTTTCCACGCTTGGTCACGGAGAGTTTGGACTTGCTGCTGCAATTTATTCAACTTGGTTAGCTTGGGAATATTTTCTTTGATGGGCAACTTTTTCATTTCTTCCTTAACCTCTGTGATTTTCAAGTTGGCTTGGCGTGGATCCTCTGCAAAATTCGCCACTGTCTCATCTTCTAGAAGAAATTCCCACATTGCAAAGATGATGTTGCTTGCTTATGTTTAGATCTTTTCTCCCTCCTTAATCTGATCAACATCATCAGATGTCATTTTCCTATGCTCTTCTAACACCTCAGGAGGTTTTCTTAGTTTTTGTTGCGCTTGAAGCTCTTCTACCTTTTTTCTGAGATCCGTCGCAATCCTTG
This sequence comes from Pseudotsuga menziesii, assembly GCA_001517045.1. Classification (NCBI taxonomy): domain Eukaryota; kingdom Viridiplantae; phylum Streptophyta; class Pinopsida; order Pinales; family Pinaceae; genus Pseudotsuga; species Pseudotsuga menziesii. The sequence goes on along the minus strand of LPNX011191469.1, from coordinate 265,976 downwards.
ATATCCAACCAACCTTTATGACTCCATATTCATCTTTATGGCATTCTTCCATGGGAAACTCTGTCACTACATTTTTTATGGATTCATCTAGTGCAAGCCTGCTTTGTTACCGTGCCTTAGTCTCTTGCTCCTTTTCCCTTAGGAGGACCTTGCACTCTTTCTCCTTCTTTGTATTCTTTGTGGACTAGCAAGCATGATAATTTTCTTTGATGCAGAGTTCTATCACAGCCACATGTTGAACAACATATGCTAGCTTTGAAAAATCTATCGACAATGTCTGCATTGTCTGGATAACATCGTCATACTCTGGAATTCTTGACTCCAGTGCTTACACCTTTAATTCAAGCTTGAGGGGCAGAAACAGTAGTGGAATGGATAATGTATCACCAATATCAACATTGTATGTCTCAGCTTCGAATGTGGTCTTTACCTCATTGATAAACTCAATGAGCTTATTAACATGCTCGGTGAACCTGTTGGCCACTTGCATCTGATGTGTACTTAGACCCTCAAGGATGGTCTTTTCCACTTCTATGACAACGTCTACAAGAAAGCCAATGTCCTCTTTATCTAAGCTCACTGTATTAGTTGTTTAATCAGCTTTTTGTTTCTTTCTTACATGCACGCGCTCCTGTTCCTATGCTCTTCGTTGGTTCCCCACATCCTCATTAGTAGGTGTTTCTTCTGCATCATCTTGATTAGAGAAATCATCACCGTCATTGTTGTCTTCATCTTCATTTTCATCTTCATCTGAGTGCAGTGATTGGTTATCTTGCATAGACCCCCATCATTGTTTGGGTCATCATCTTAGCCGTTTCCTTGGCCAATTCCTTGGTCGTTGCCCTGGTTATTTCCCTAGTTCATTTCCATGTTGACCGAGACACATAATTCCCTCGTCTAGTATTGGATGTATACTTCCACATCCGGGTCAACAATCATAAAAGGAGTTGGGTGCTCTTGTTTTGAATATCCTGTCATGGCTCCAAGATAACATTGTGTACACCAAACTGGAATTTTATGAAGGACACATACTTCTCGACTGTCACCATGTGAAGTCTATGTTGTTGTTTGATTACTTCTATGAGTTCCTCCCCATGTAGAAAGAAATATATGTTGTTGTACTTATGTCAGATCCTATCTTCCTTGTCATCCAAGAGGTTCTAGTACTTGGTGCCATGGAAAAGTACTTAGACATCCTCCGGCTAGTAATCTGGTGGTTTTGACCAAACCATAAAAGAAATTAAAATCATGAGCCAGGATTAGTGGAATTTTTTCTTAGGTTCCTCCCGTGCCTGCTCAACATCCTCAAGCTGCTCATTCAACAAGTACTATGAGCAATTAAAAATGATACCTTCCGCACACTGCTTTGCCAGCTCCATCGTTCTGACGGTGCACTCAATCGGCCGCATCTTGCGCAACAACTTACAAGATAAAATATTTGTGGTGAACCTCACCATATTGAAAGTAATATAGGAAATGAGTAATCCTCTATTTTCACGCTGGAGGTCATACTTTTGCTTCATCTTCATCGTATATCTATTTGCACACAGATATGGTGCAGGGTCATGTCTCTGTCATGGGAGACCCGTTATCAACGAAATGGGGTCAACATCAACAGAATATGGATTTTGGAGCCATAGATAACCTCCATGGAAACAAACCAGGAGTTATTTCACATATGTTCTTACCTATGTACTTTGACCAAAACATGTTATTATCATCAAGTTTAGTAGGCTTGCGCTTTCTATACTGCAAGCCCATTGCATTAGAACTACCAACTACAGCTCAAGTGACATGGCTGGAATCATAACCGTGTAGTTCTTTCTTTTTAGGAATGCTTGCTTCTAGGAATTGGTGTCTTCAAACTACAATTTGATAAGCTTCAGGATTATGTTCATCAATAGTAGCACTCCTATAGGGATCTAGGGTGCCACCAAGGAGGAGCACGCTTTCATTGGAAGCTTTACTTCAGGCACCTCTATTCTCCTTGTCCAAACATAGGGTGTTAAGAGGTTCTTCTCTTCTATGGTTGCATTGGCATCTTTGTGTGGTGGCGATGTTGATGATTCCTCTGTAGGTATGTCCTCAGTGGGTATGTCCTCAATGGCCTTACGCTTCTTTGATAGATTTGGTACCTTGGTCTGAGGCACTGATGATTATGGGATATCCCTGTCTGACACAAATTGTCACAGAACTGTCACTAGTATATCCACTAGTATATTTTGAACTGGGGTCGACACAGGGGCCGAACTCGAGGCCGAAGGAGGGACCGAACCAGAAGCCGAAGGAACTATTTGTTGACCTGGTTGCACCATTTTTTTTTGTTCTTTTTCCCATTACTGTACATTCGATGACATAATCTCTTATTCTATCGGGAACGATGATGATCCTATAATGTTGGACTACTTACTAGTGCTGGAAATGGAAATGACCATTAGCTTTGGCTCTCGAAGTTACAAGCTCTGGTTCGCTCTTCTTCTCTCTGTGCACGTAAAATAATTTTTTATGATGAAGGATCATATTTATATGGATGTGCTCATCCTATGTGTGATCATTTGATGGCAGATTGATGTCTTGTCAATCACATGGGATGCCCACTCGACAAATTCCAACATTAATTCATGTACTCAAGTTTTGATCTATACCTGTTGGGGCAGTTATGGTGAGGATGACAGATGGGACCTAAAAGCATGCCATCATTCTCCTTGGAATCGTTGAATTAATGACACCTCATTGTCATAACCTCCTAAATATTTTAGGGTATCCAGGATTTAATGACGACTAATTTTCATTCCCTCTCTTTACTGTGATTTGCATACTTCTGTCCCAGATATGTGATAGAATAGTTTCCTTTCCTCTTCATTTTTTTCCATTCCTTATCCAAGCATGTCATGACCTTGAAAATAAGGTTTTAGTTGAGTGCCATTTATCATTCTGATGATGGATGATCCATGTAGCTTGTGTAGTTTCACAAAGCCTGCGTCAGTGATGTGTGCACCCGCATATGGCCCTAGCCAATGTGTCTTCAGTTTCCCTGGATGCTTCAAAATTTTGTTGTTATACAACAAAACAAATCCTCCGACTTTGAGCTGCTTATTTCCTGATAGGGTGATCATGCCATGCTTTCTTCCTTTTCTTCTCTATGTTTTGATGAGATCCCACGACAAAGTGTTCTTCCTCCATTTGGACGAGATACGACAACCTTTTCTCAATGACATTGACATATTTAATTTATTTTAGCATAATGATTCTTAAGCTCGGCACAATATATGACATTGGAACAACAACCTCTTTTCCATACACCATTCTAAATGGAGTGTTCCATGCCAGTCGCTTGCAAGTTGTGCGGTATGACCATAGCACAACTGAAACTTTTTGATCTTAATCATCTTGGCACATGTTGCATACTTTGGCTAATGCATTCTCCAGAATCTTGTTGAATGCTTCAACAGTTCTATTCTCTTGAGGATGATAGGGTTTCATCTTTCTATGTTGAATATGGAACTCTGTAGTAAGCTCAGCAATCATTTTGTTAACAAAATGCATACCTTGGTCTCTTAGGAGAATTTTCAGGCAGCCAAATCAGGTCACCACATTTTCAAATAAAAACTTTTCTGCATTCGCAGCAGTGAAATCCTTAACTAGCGCGGCTTTAGCCCATCTGGTTAAGTAGTTTTTCAGTGTGATAATGTAGCGTGCACCAGTCCTTTTTCCTGACGAACTGATAGGACCCACAAAATCAATGTCCCACTTATAAAATGCTTGAGGGGTTATATGCGGTGCTAATGGAATCTCATCGTGTCTCAATGGTTTTCCAGTGCTATGTAAAACATCACAGTGCTAACAAAATCTCTTAGTATCCATGTGTATAGTTGGACACAATAAGCGAGCTTGCAGTATCTTGTGCACAGTTTCCTTTCCACTGTAGTGTCCTCCTATGACACTGACATGTGCTTCACTCATTACCCAATCTTGTTCATGGTCAAAGACACATCATCGCAATATTTCATCGAGGCCCATCTTGTATAGGCGTCCCATGATCAATCTATATTCCATGGCCTTAACGAACAAATGTTTCTTTTGCACAGTGGTGAATCCTTTAGGTGCATAGCCTATGCTCAAGAAGTGGATAATAGCGTTAAACTCCTTATTCTGATCATCAATCATGGTGATCGTAAACAGTTCCACGTTAGACAAGTTATCCTCTGAGCTGGTTGGTTCTTCACCACTTTCTATCGTCGACCAAGTTTAACAATGATGTCAAAGTCAAATTCTTGAAACCAGAGAAGCCATCAAGAGATATTCCTCCCCAACACTGGCTTGTTGACTAGGTATTTTAAGGTCGAATGATCAGTGTACATTTTAAAATTTCCACCCAACAAGTAGTGTCAAAACTTCTGCATCACATAGACCATGGCGAGGCCTTCTCTCTCTGTCATCGTGTAAGTTTTCTCCATCGTTGACAGCTTCCTACTAGAAAAAGAAACAGGGTGATCAAGCGCACCCTCACTTGGCTGCGTCAAGACTATGTTGAGCGTGACAGACGATGCATTGACATGGACATGGAACTACATCTTCCAGTCAGGAAATATGAATATTAGCGTGGTAGACATATTGTTTTTTAATTTGTCTAAGCTTTCCTGAAAATATTCTTTCCAGTGAAACTTTGCATCTTTCTTCAACAGTTTCTCCATAGGTGTAGTTATCTCTGCATACCCTCTGATGAATTTTATGTAATAGCCTGTGTGTCCTAACACTGATTTGAGTTGCGTGACTGATGTAGGTGGTGGAAAGTCCAGGATAATCACAACTTTCATTGGGTCGACCAAAATTCTGTCACAACAACACACCAAATGGTGTGGAAAAAATACATATCTTTGAATTAAGCGTGATCTAATACTGGCGACAGTGGCCCGACATCATGTGGAGACTCTCAATATGGTCTCTTACTAGACCAAACACAGTCTAATTATCAAAGTAGACCTCAAGAAATTTATGTATGAAATATTTAAAAGCAGAAACTACTATTCTAGAAAAAATAGTAGGCGCATTCTTGAGTCCAAAGGACATTACCGTATACTGGTAGCATCCCCATTCTGTGGTGAAGTTCATTTTATGTCGATCCCCTTTCGTGATTCTAACTTGGTGATAGCCAGAGAAGACATCGGTGAATGAATACATATTTTGTCTGCCAACGCTTTCCATTACTTCATCTATGAATGGCATTGGGAATGGATCATACATGCATGCATCATTCAGCTTCCTTAGGTCGACACAGATTTTGACTTCGCCTATTGTCTTCTTATCCTTGATCACTATAGGGCTGATCCATTTTGATTCCCCAACAGGTTCAATGATTCCTATGTCGATCATGCAATCCAATTCTACTTTTACCTTCTCTTTATACCTTGGATTCAACCTATAAGGTCGTTGTTTGACTGTCTTAGCATCTGGTTTCAGGGGTATTTTCATCTCTCTGAGATCACTGACTATTCCCTTCATATTTGATAAATTGGTAGGGAATAGGTCATGAAACTCATGTATCAAGTTTGTTATCTCTGATACTATCTCATCATCCCAATAATCTCCTATATTGGCGAGCTTTAGGTTCTTCGGCAAGCCAATGTTCACTTTCTTGATTTTTAGCGGCTTGAGGGACTGGTCGCTTGAAATAGCACTTCCTTCGATTCCACCCGTGCACTACACTTTTGGTATGTTTATGTTATTTGTATCATCATTTGGTTCTCCATCCATATTGTAAAAATCCATACATTGTTGGATAGCCATGTTTCACTGGTGGGAACTCACTACTTCGACATGGATTTCAACAAATAACTTTTCCTTGATTTCTTGAAGCGTAACATCAACTATCGGTTGCTCATCAGGAAATGTAAAGGTGTGCGTGAACTGTGTGACCACCCCATCCCATTCCTTAGTTCCTTGTTGCATATCCATGGATATATACCAGCTTCTAGGTTTCATTTCGAATGTTTGAATGAAATGATGGACCCATTGCTGTTGTGGGTATTCTGCAAACGCTATGCAACACCGATTAATGTGCTTGACAGGGTTTGATATCCATGTGTACTTCTGACTGATGATGATGAATTCTTCACCGAGTCTAACTTCTAGAAATATTCTACATTGTTTCCATTCTATTATGGATTTCTTATGTGTACCCAACCATCTAGCCGGCGTAGCCTTCAATACATAGTTTAACATAGAAAATCTCTCGGTTCTATTACGATTCCTTCAAATTCACTTAGGAAGGTTGCAAGATTAGGTAATCCCTCATATGTTGGTAACTCCCTCAATTGATTCTCCACCCATCACATAGACCAGGTAACTCTAGCACATCTCCGTATAGAGACTTCATCCAATCTGTTTTGCTAATTCTCCAAGGCCTCTCTTGAAGCTAATGTGCATGAACTAGCACTCATCCAACTCATGTTTCCATCTGTTGTTGGGTTTACATAATCATATTTTAATGTGCTGATATTATAAATATGGTCTAGATAATCACCTTGTCCTTCACTGTAGAATATTTCGACATACCTTTGTCCCTCCAGTGGATCAATGGGAGACACTACCCTCATCTCATCATCCTCGAATGAGAGGATTCTTTTCTTGAAATTTATAATGGTCTAATTATGTATGGCCCAATCTATTCCTAGAAGCACATGATATGGGTTCGTTTCACTGACAATGTTGATGACTTCAAATTCTGTGAATGTGTGCAGCCCTTCAATGTCGACATGGACTTGACTCAACCTCCTAATGGGTAGGACCTTCGCTTGATTTGCAAGCCTCAAATGGACAGGGGAACAGTCCAAGCACAGATTTCCCATGCTCTCCCAAGTCTGTCGTATCATGATATTGATGTTCGACCCCAGATCTAGAATAATGTAATCCATGTCATAATCCCCTATATGCGCATTCATTATTAACTCACGTCTTGTTTTGAATTTCTTGTTGACATGGTTAACCTTCCTTCCAGGTTGCAAATTTACTGGGATTTCTTCTATCAGTGCTTGTAGTTCTGTGATGACATATTTGTCTCGAATTAGCACTAAGAAACTTGAAAGAAACAACTTGAGCTTACAAACCTTTTATGGAATAGCTGATGGATTTGTTGAGGAATCTCCCTAACTTCAGCTGATGTCAACGGTTGTTCTAGATCCATGAATTCTAGTCATACATACAAAAATACATGTTTCTATTTTTTAACGACGAATGGTACTTTCTTCTGCACTATGGGTTGCACCCACAGTTGCGGTTACAGTTGTTCTTGTGTCATATCTTAATCGAATCTAGTCGCAGCACCTCCTTGTGTTACGCCAACAACACTTGGATCTCTCAGCTCAATAGAAATCATCTGAACATTAGGGCTAGGATTTGGATTAAGATTCTGTACAGGGTTAGGACCTGCGATAGTCTGAGCTTTCCATTTTGTAATCAACTGAGTACATTGTTCCACATTATGGTCCTACACTTTGCAATATGAACATGTATTTGTAGGTTCTTGGAAATCTCTGGAATAATGGCCCAGCTGTCCACAGTTATAGCATATGACTTGACCTCTTCCCCTACCAAATCCTCCTCCTCCTCTACCTCTAAAGTTTCCAGCCCCCCTTCCCTGAGGGTGTGGTTGCTATGGTGGGTACTGATTCTGCAACACGTATTGGTTCAGTGGTGCATATTGAGGATGATACTAATTATGATACTGGTTTTGTGGGAAATGGGAAGGCTAGTAGTGCGCTTGCACCTATTTATCCTAAACCTGCTTGTTTCTCTTCATCAAGTAGGTGTCTACTGTCTTATCCTTTAGGAACTAATATGCTCTGCAATTCTTCTCATCATTTCCTATTGGTTTGCACAATTTATAGAAAAGTTTGGTCATGGCACCTACAATCTTCTGTAAGTATAAACATTCGTCGTTGCGATGCCCTCTAGTCTGGCATATTTGGCACTAGGGTAGCTGGTGAGTACTTAATGGATTAGGTGCATCCAATGAGATATAGTTCATGTACGATGGACAATTATCCTTGGTGTGTCCATCCGTTCGACATCTTGGGCACCACAAGTCCTCACATGATTCTTTACCCTTCTTGATGTCTTGAAGATGCATGGTCAGATTATCCAATTGTGACTAATCTGCATCATTCTTGCACCACCATCTCCAATCGAAGAGGATTCGGGCTTCATTTCTATTTCGAGTTCTTCTGTCTATGACACAATATTCTGTTGCATCAAAGGAGCTCGAATGTGCGGTAATAGTGCAACAATAAACAACTCATTATTCTACACATCTAACATCTGGAACCTAACTTTGGAGATCAAAGTCTTAAACCGCTGATCAAAATCCCATATGGATTTCGTCGGTAACTGCTTTATCTCCTTGACCTCAGTGATGCACTGTGACTCAGATTTTGGTTTTCTGAACTCACAAATCATCGCGAGTTAGATCTCATCAAGGGTCTTCTGTGGGGCTCCTTTCGGTTACACAGAAATTCATGAACCAATCCAATGCACACCTTGCAGATTTGTGATCATCTGTGCTTTCTTTATATCTTCATTATGAACTAGGTGAATCATCCAAATAGCTTCATAAAGGAAAAAATGCTGCTCTAGATATTCTTCTCCATTCCCATTGAATGTGGGTAATCTAATATCTACCCCGACCATCGAGTTGGTGTTGAGGTTGTCTAATGAATAATTTAATGAAGGCAGATTCCCTTGTGCGCTAGTCGTAGTACTGGAACTATTAGTATTAACAGCTCTTTTAGGAGATGAGGCTCTAGATCTTACCTCTGATGATACTCCTGGTGTGGTGTAGTTGCGTCCTGATATTAGTGTCTCTACATATTTTTTAGATTCTTCCTTTCCTTTAGAAATCGGGCTATAGTCCTCCTCTTCATCACAAGATCCTTCATCTATCCATGACTCAAGTTTGTACTCACTTTCTTTTAATAGACTAGGAGTTCCTCTTCCTCCTACTATATTTCTTCTTTTTCTCGACTTGAATCTCCTTCCACTCCTTGGGAATCTAGCTTTGAGTTCTGGTTTTGTACTTCTTGGGAACATCTCATCTCACCATTTCCCATTGTGTTTATAGGCCGTGTGTGACATATCCCCTTTTCTAGATATACAGATCAACTTCCCAAATGCAAAATACCCTTCTCATAGACGAGCATCTTTATCCATGTATTTATAGACAACAAATACCTTCTTCAGGGCCCTTGGAAAAAATTTATTTTAGCCTCACTATATGAGGTTATCGTCTCTACTGTGAACTCAGTAATATACCCTTGCAAAATACCATCGACCCAAAAATAAACAACTCTATAGATGGGGTTACTTACATTGGTTATCTTGCGAATCAGCTGAGCACTCCACTCGACCCTTTCTCTTCTTTGGAAATTTCTCTCCTGAGCTTCCAATATTGACAACAACTCTTGCAACACAATAGCAAACTCTACAAAGAATATCTTATGAATATCATAGTATATGTATCGGTCTAACCGGTTTTCTGCACTCAACCGTGATCTTATACCCTCTTCTTGCGCAAATTCTAGAATTTTAGACTCCAGCTAATCCTCGATTTCCTTCTTTATCAGATGCCACCACATTTCCCTTGACTCAAACGGTTAAAGGTTCTGGAAATGGAACCATTTGTTGTCTTACTTTTCTCCACTCATGCGACCTAGGTTCAATAAAAACACAATACCAACAAAACACCCAAAGACATTGTCCTGACAGAGAAAGATCAGCCGAAAACACCTGCAAGGAAGGTGCAGTCTTGGTAACTGCTTTATCTCCTTGACCTCAGTGATGCACTCTGACTCAGAATTGGGTTTTTTGAACTCACAAATCATCGTGAGTTAGATCTCATCAAGTTTCTTCTGTGGCCTTCCTTCTGGTACCACACAGAACTTCATGAACCAGTCCAACGCGCGCTCCGCAGAGTCGTGATCATCTGTGCTTTTTTTATGTCCGCATTATGAACTAGGAAAACCATCCAAAAATATTTGCAAAGGAACGAATGCTTCTCCAGATCTTTTTCTCCATTCCCGTTGAATATGGGTAATCTAATATCTTCCCCGACCATTGAGTTGATGTCGAGGTTATCTAATGAATAATTTAATGAAGGTAGAATCCCTTGCGTGCTAGTCGCAATACTAGAACTATCTATATTAACAACTCTTTTAGGATATGAGGCTCTAGACCTTACCTATGGCGATACTCCTGGTGTGGTGTAGTTGTGTCCTGATCTTAGTGTCTTTGCAGATTCTTTAGATTCTTCCTCTCCTTCAGAAATTGAGCTATAGTCTTCATTTTCATCGAAATATCCTTCGTCTAGCCATGAATCAACTTCGTACTCACTTTCTTCAAACATACTAGGATTTCGTCTTCCTCCTACTATATTTCTTATTTTTCCTAACTTGAATCTCCTTACACCCTTGGGAATCCAACTTCTAGTTTATCTTCTGTACTTCCTGGGAAGATCTCATCTCACCATTTCCCATTGTCTTTATAGGTCATGTGTGACATATCCCCTCCTATGGATATGTGGCTGAACTGCTCAACCGCAAAATACCCTTCTCATAAACAGGCATATTTATCCATGTATTTATAGAAAACACATACCTTATTTGGGGCCCTTGGAAAAAAATTCTTTCAGCCTCACTATATGAGGTTATCGTCTCTACTACGAACTCAGCAATATACCCTTGGAAACTACTGTCGACCCAAAAATCAACATCTCTATATATGGGGTTACTTACACTGGTTATCTCATGAATCAACTGAGCACTCAACTCGACCATTTCTCTTCTCTAGAAATTTGTCTGCCGAGCTGCCAATATTGACAAAAACTCATGCAACACAATAGGAAACTCTCCAAAGAATATCTTGTGAATATCATAGTATATGTATCGGTTTGACCAGTTTTCTGCGCTCAACCGCAATCTTGTACCCTCTTCTTGCACAAATTCTAGTGTTTCAGACTCCAACCAATCCTCGATTTCCTTCTTTTTCGGATGCCACAACATTTCCCTCGAATCAAATGATTAAAGGTCCTGAAAATGGAACCATTTGTTGGCCTACTTTTCTCCACTCATGCGACCCAGGCTCAACAACAACACAATACCAACAAAGCACCCAAAGACATCGGCTCGACAGAGAAAGGTCAACCAGCAACACCTGCAAGGCAGGCGCAGTCTCACTTGAGATATCTTAATGTGTAACTGCTAGAACCATGTTTCCAAGGTCGACGAGGGATTACAGTCCCTTTGGCCCACATCGAAGGTGCTCGACAGAGTCGAAAGGATGGAGTCTTTTACTAATAGAAGGTGGTCTAACAATACAACACAATCGGTGTGCGAAACAACCTGGTCCTTGAAACTTAACAACTGGTGCAACCGTGCAAAGCAGTTGATTCCTTAAAAGTAAATGATAGGGATGATACTGTATTATAAACTTAACAATATTTTAACATGAAATAATACCACATCCTCGACAATGCTTTAATCATTCATTCATTCACTTCTTTTATTAGTATTGCAACATTCATTCAAACAACAACTATAAATAATGCAAGATAATCAAACATTCAAAATTAACCGTTAAACATTCAACCATTCACATTCAACATTCATGGGGCACAGGAAATAACGTGGAAACCCATATCTGAAAAACCACCAAGGTGCTCTTCATATGGCATGAGCAATATATGGCACCTTGTAGTCTGCGAACTATAGACTGTTTTGAGATATGTCTATTTATCTCAAACTCTTCTTTCTCTCATGCTCTCTATTTTATGCTTTCCTTATAACTCCTACTAATCCACACACAGCCTAGATCGACCCTTCTACTCTACAACCTGTGCACATAGCTGCAGAATGACTCTACAATATGGTCTACACACACAGCTGCAGATCCGCGGCTCAACAACCTTCTACTATCATACTTCTCTTTGGTATTTTCTTGCTACTCTCCTAACTGACTAGCTTACTACAATATATCTGAAGCTAATATTTATACAGAACGGGTTCCTCTTATTTATAGTTTCTACAATACCATGCAGGGTCGACTGAGTATAGATCAGTTATTACAGTCATAACTAGCCATAAAATATCTTCTATTACATTAATGCCAGGCCATAATGCCAGCAAAACATTCTGCATTACATTAATCGTCGTCCATAACTAGCCGCGGAAGCGTCTTCCAGTCTGTATGTACAGGTCCTGACTAGCGAAAAATCCCATCCTTTAGTCTTTCATTGATTCAAACTCCTATGGTATTTTAACCTATTGCTTCCAAGCATTTACCCTTCTACCTACCACACTTCTACCAACTCTAGGTCCACTTTTCCTCTGTCGCACCATTCCTCGTCGCATCTTTCTCTGTTCTACGCTTTCTTTCTGTCCTTTTCCTGCTTTTACCCTGTCACGCGTCTGGTTTTCAATATTGCGCTTGTGCTTCTGGTTCTTCCTTGTGCTCTTTCCTATCCCAACAGATTCTTGATGAGCTTGGTATTTACCAAAAGTAAAGCAGATTCCAACCTTTACTATAAGGTTGAACATGATGAGATCATTGTATTTCTATTATATGTAGATGATCTATTTTTTATAGGAAAGGTGAATCTCATCCATGAATGTAATAAGAAGCTTGTAGTATAATTTGAAATGAAATACCTTGGTATAATGCATTACTTCCTAGGTCTCTAAGTATGGCAATTACCAGATGATATTTCCCTAAACCAAGGAAGATATGCAGTTGATATCCTAAAGAGATTTGGGATCTTGGATTGTAAGGCAATGAACACTCCAATGGTGCCAAAACTAAACCTCCTAAATGATGACTCTTCAGAAAGAGTAGATGTCACACTATATAGATATATTATCGGCTCATTGATGTATTTGACAAATGCAATACCAAACATATGTTTTGTTTTAAACACCTTGAGTGAGTATATGGTGGAGCCTAGACATTTTCACCTAGTTGCAGCAAAACATGTGATGAGGTACTTGAAGGGTACATTGGATTGTGGCCTCACATATGCATCTAATCATGAGTTCAAATTATGTGGCTACACTGATTCAAATTGGGTAGGAAGTGCTGAATATAGATAGAGAACTTTAGGATGTTGTTTCAATTTGGGATCAGGTGTGATCTCATGGATTAGTACAAAGCAAACCAATGTTGTTGTCAATAAAATAGAGGATGAATACATTGTACCATGCTTATCCTGTACTGAAACAATAGGGATTCACAAGTTATTGGTAGTATTGTTTGATGCTGAGATAGATGCAACTGATATATATATTGTGACAAACAAAGTTACATAAAGTTGACAGATAACCTGGTGTTCCATGATAAGTCAAAGAACATAGAGATAAAGTATCATTACATCCTGGACATTGTGTAGAGAGGATCTATAAAATTCCAGCATGTTCTTACAGAGGAACAAGTTGCAGATGTGTTAATTAAGCCTATGTCTCGTGTGAAGTTTGAATATTTTAGAGACAAGCTTGGTGTAGTCCGAAAGGACCTCCCTATAAATAGGGAGTGATGATGAGATTGTTATTTAATGGAAGCTTAGTACATATTGTATGCCAATGTAGAGAAGAGTTGAGTTCCTATAGATGACATTATGATCATGCATCATTTGTGGGTATTGTGGTCCCACATTTATTTGAGGACATTGTGGTCCTGCATTCATTTACAGACATTGTGGACTTGCATTAATTTGTGGAAATTGTGGTATGGCATTCATTTGCTAACATTGTGGTCTTGCATTCATTTGCGGATGTTGTGTTATAGAATTAATTTGTAGACATTGTGGTCATGCATTCATTTGTGGATGTTGTGGGTTGGCATTCATTTGTAGACGTTCTGGTCCTGCATTCATTTACATACGAGGAGATTCTAGCATTCTTGATGCTAAGGATGATGCCACATTAATTTGTGGATGTTGTGTTGTATTTGCATGTGTAGCATTGCGGGTGATGCTAATGATGATGCAATGAGATATGATGCTCATGATGATGCGAAGATATGTGATGCTTGTGACGATGCTCATAGATGTGATTCTCGTGATGATGCAAAGAGATGTGATGCTTATGATGATGCGACAAGATGTGATGCTCGTGATGATGTGACAAGATGTGAAGCTCATGATGATAAGAGGAAATGTGATGATATGAGATGCTCCATGATGATGATGTTGATTTTATTATGAAAAATTCCTATGACATATAGACTTACCATCCAATTGAATAGATGTATTATTCTGGCATAGAATACCTTCCTTGTTAATAGGGAGTGTTAAAGAAATGTAGCTATGAAAGATATTCTATTTTGTATTATTACTACTACTATTATTATTACCCCTTCCATAGATGTTTTTCCTCTGATTAGGGATGTCATTGATGTATTTATTCATGTAAAGTATTAAGGTAAAACCTTCGTTGTAAGTTGAGTCAATAGTACCCACAAAAGTATTATTAAAATGTATTTTTGAGTCTCCCAAGGAAAGTCATCTCTAGAAGCAAGGAGAAGTCATCCATTATGGGTTATTAGGCCTCTCATATTATTAGTATAAATAAGAGAGGTGCCTCCGTCATTTGGACATTGTATGCACTCAAGCAAGTTCACTAAAGAGAGGACAAACAAACCATTTGAGGTGAAGGAAGTTGTATAGTCTTATTTCTTGCTTCTTACACTGTACTTGGTTGAAGTATATATCGAGGAAGGTTTACTGTGTTTTCTTCCCCATGATCGTTTCCTATAATAAATATTTGTGTTCTCTTTTCTATTGTGCTAGTTATTCTTTCATTGATCCATTTCTTGGCATAACATATTTTAAAAGAAAAACTTAACACGAGTAGAATCCCCTTGCCATAGTAGTGGAAGGGGCCCCTACAACTATCCAAGCGAGGGTATGTTGTTATACTAGGAGTCCTACAATCCTTTGGACACACATCACAATCGATATATCTAATGCTTAAAGTAGGAGAAAGAAGAGGCTGCCTTTAATCTTGAATAAAATCTTAGTAGAGGGATAGCTCGAGAAAATGAATGGAGAATTATGTCAGACAAGGGACCTTGAGGTTTCTTTTATAGGCATGAAGATGGATTTGGGAAAAGGATCGGGCTGAGATTTTTGTATTTATGATTTTTGAGTCCAAATTCATTATCTAATTTGGTCCATGTCAAGATTCATGCCCATCCTTCCTCTTTTTTTCTAGGAGAAAAGGATAAACAACCAAAAATTGTGTCGAGGCAAGGTCTCTTTTTTTTCCAGGATTTATGCAACTTGGTTTTCTTATATTGAATATATTTGAGTGACTTGGGTCACTTAAATCGAGCCATTATGTGCGAATTGAGGTTAAAGAGACCCTTTCGATATTTATTCTTGAATTTATGGCGTTTATAATTTTTTGTTAAGGTTAAAAAGGTGCAAATGAGGTGGAATGGTGATATATGTGTAAACTTCAATGAAGCATAGGACCATCAAGACTGCAGAATTCAAATGGAGAATATGCTTGTAGAAGAGAGATAATCAAGTTTGTAAAATATTCTCAATAATTTGTGGAGAATAAACACTCATGGGACCAATAATTGGAATAATAAGCATAATCCATTAATCAATATATAATTAAGTAATACAATGGTAATACATATAGGATAATTTGAATACCTAAGATAGGATTTGAATCTACCAACCTGGACTAACTCCGGAGAGAACTAGGTGAGAGAAAATTACCACTATATCTTACTAATGCAACTCTGGATCACAAACAGTTCACAAATATTTAACCAATGAGGGTAGGTGAGCAACTATGCCCTGCTTCCCCTGAATCATGGAAACTGGTGCTAGGATGGCTGAGAATGATCTAACTGATGGGAATCAGAGAATAATTGGACTTAACTAAATACCTACTAGAGTCAACTGTTGGAGACTACTGGTGGCACTGAGAGTGGTTTCCTAAGTTATAGGGATTGGTCCCTGGGGAATCTAAACACATGAAAGCAGGTGCAGTAAGTTTCACATGTCCCCTAGGTGCATCCCCCATGCACTAGTGGAGTGATGAATACCTCCTAACCTAGGAAAATGACTATGTGATCAAAGGGAATATTAATAATAATCCCAAAAATATGTGGGTGATGTGATTGATGACATGGTAAGTGAGTGAATTTTGTGGTCAACATATTTCCCTATGATGTGTGAGTTCAGGACCTCATCATATGGCCAACATACATCACATGACTCCTTTGTGATGGTGATGCAAAATATGGAGACTGTATCATAGGGAACTCACCTCCCCACTAGACTAAAGGGGCACTTACATGAAAATACAACACTAACCATTGATGAGGTGTAAATATTCTCAACTATATTGATGAGGCAGGCATTCCCATGCTTGTATCAAATTCCTAAAAAATGTAGAGTGGATCTAGGCTTAGAGGGTACCTAATATATACATGGATAATTGTTGTGTACATCACAAGTATCTAGGAGGGACTCAATCCGAGAATGTAATCATGGTACAACCATGGATGATCTAAAGACATGATATGGAAACAAAGCAATTCTCATGGAATAATGGATCACAATATCTGATGCTCTGAGAGATCTTAAGGAGTCCAACATCTGTAGTGACTCAAAGAAGTAAGAGTTTAAATCTACCATGTCCACGGAACTACATTTGGAACTAGATACAAAAGGAATCATGTAACTGAAGGGATTCCAAATGTTGTCACTGACATATCCTGTATATATTTGGAAACATTGATGGATTAGGCCTTGTCACTAAGAGGGGGGGGTGAATTAGTGACAACAATTTAAACACATTTTCTTTTATTTTAGAAAATGTAAAAAAAAAATTGGACACAATGTTTTAATGTGGAACCCAATAAGGTAAACCACCAACATGTTTATATTATCTACAAAACTTTGTTTTTACAATATATAATAGTTATTTGCAAGCACTTGTTTGCTGGAGACCACAATCCCCAAGTTTCTCAACCACTACTAAAGGATGCACCCACACCCTGGGTTCTGTTTGCACCTACACACAAGCAAACACCAATACCCTGTTTCTCTAACCACTACTAGAAGGAGGTTAAAAACTCCTTGTAGGAATGTTTCCTTCCCTAGTACCACCCTTCCACCCTTGAATGTATTTTTATCAGATTTCCAAATCTTCTTTAAAAAACTCAGTCTCTTGTTACTCTACTTTGGTCTCTATATTATGCTTTGACTGCATAGATAAGGATGAAAGAGACATTTTACTTACCATTTGATCTTTTGTTTATATATCCTTCAATAATCTCTTCAAACCATACACACACCCTTTCAACATTGTGACTCTTTATATCTCTATTCAAACCATCACACCTTTTCCAAACGGACTTCATGCTTTTCTCCTTCGCACCTCTGAAAATCTATGTTAATTTATTTAATCATTTAGATTATATCTCTGTTATATTACTTATTTTTAATTAATTACTTAATTAAACTCTATGATCTTCTCATGTCTTTGAGATTATTCCATTTGTAATCTTTCTAGCATTATCATCTCTAGATGTGGGTTTTCCTTTCTTTCAGGATTCATCATCTCTGGATGTTGGGCATGTTTCTCTCCCAAAACTTGGGTTTTAACTTCCATCTACGGTCTTCATATTTTTACATCACAACAGACATCATCCTTAAACCCTCTAGCTTTCTCACTTCGCTGGCCTGTGGGATTCATTAATTTGCTAGCCCATGGACTTCTTCCCTTACCAAAACACAGGATTCATTATCATGTGGGCACTGGCCTTTCCACACTTTCCTTTCTTCCTTTCTTTTTCTGGACTGGCCTTTCCATAAGCTCCTTTCCACACAACAGAAGGAAGAAACCATAAACTCAAGTTTTCTAAGACTTCATCTTTTTGCTTTCTACCTTTCTGAATTTCATACTGGCCTTTTCGCAAGCTCCTTTCCACGCCGCGGAAGGAAGAAACCAGAAAATCAACTTTTATAAGACTTTGTTTTTTTCTTTCCTCCTTTCCTCTTTCCATACTGGAATTTTTGCACTTGCCTTTTCCACAGGGTGGAATGTGGAAGTCGAAAAATCAACTTTTCACGATTTCTATTCTCTGCTTTAGGTAGTTCCACACTGGCTTTTCCAAACTACGGAATGTGGAAGCCATAAAATCAATTTTTCATGACTTCGTCCTTTTGATTTCCGCACCCGCACTTTTGATCCCGCAACGACTTTCCCACATTGCTTTTTTCGAACCATCCATCTGCCTTGCCTACTCTCTTAATCGTCAATCTAATGATTGTGGATTCAACCTAGGCCATTAATCTCTTGATCAAATTCAGATTTCTTATTCTGCACTCCTTTTGCATAACCCTCCTACGACGATAGATCTATTGCAAAACGCTCCTCAACCGTATATCTTCATACACTTGTGGAACTCTTTTCGACCTTAGATCTTCTGCAGATCTAATCTTAACCATCGATCTATACTATTTTGTGGAACTTCAACTTTTCTGCCTATCCTTTGCGCAATTGATCCTTAACCATCAGATAATGTGCGAGATGCTTCCCATTCATTGATTTTATATCGAATGCGAATCTCACCATGACTTTGTGGCTCTACATGATTTCTTTTCTTTAACACTCAACATGCAAACTAACATTTTTTTCTTTTCTTTAAGAACCAAATGAGAATCTAAATTCATGGCTGGATAGTCAGTTCATTAGGGAGCGGGATCATGTCATATTTATATCTTATTGACACACATACACACATCTTCTGGAGGACATTTGCAAATATTCTTCCATACTTTTGTTATGACACTTAGAAAAATTTCTTAGTCTGATCCAATCTTCCTAAAACATTGTTTTGGTAGGTCGATAACTTCTCCCTCAGCTACTCCCAAGAAAATCTAAAGACATGGTCAGATAGAGAAAACACTAGTCTTCAAGACCCCTATGTGTTGTGGGAATTTACTCTAACCCATGATTTAGGGTGGTCATTCTCTTAGACCCTCTTAGACTAGTTTTGACTATTTATCCATACTTAGTCAATTTGCTGATTTTCACCAATTGTCATATTTCTCCAGAATGATATCTCATCATTTGCTTTGTCATCATAGAAAATGTCTGTTACTAATTTTCCATAAATTATGTTATTCTATGTTATCATATCTGTCATTTCATCATGCATGCCATGTCATCGCTACCTTTGTCTTTCCTTTGAATTATACTGATTTCACATTTTGTCTTTCCTTTGTCTTTCACTGAGTTCACTCTCCCATCATGTCCTTTGCTTATCCTTTGTCATTCATGAACTGATTTGAATCAATGACAACTATAATCCATATTTCCAACAATATCCCCCTTTGGCATTAATGGAAACACCTAAACCTTCTCCCCCTTTGACAACAAACGACAAAGGATAACCTATTATGCCCTTTGTTGTAACTAACTTGACATAGAATTTTCAATTGTTCCCTATACTTATATCAGAGTTCGAAGTGCAAACATACACATGCACACAGAGAATTTAAAATTCAAACTTATGGTGATTAGAAGCAAAGGTATAAACACTCAATAACTTGCAAAGTAAACTATGTTCTTCATTCTATTGAACCAGAAGTACAATTGATCACAGAAGCTGTACTCTTCACTCCTCACTAATTCTTCTATCGTCTTCTTTTATTTCTCCTCCTCCAATTAACTTGGACTTGGTGTTGATCATACTATTAACATCCTTCTTGTAGTGATTCTTTGAGTAAGAACCTTGGATTATGAGTTCATAAACTCCCCCTATCAAAGTGCTTCTCCTCTTTCCAAACACACTCCTTCAAAAACTGAGATCAAAACCAATTGTGGTATCTCTCTTCATTCTTTATGCATTTGTATTAAGTCATGATACCAAATCTGCATTCAAACATAACTTCATCCTTTTCCAAAACTGTGCTTCAACAAGCTCTTCAAATCTACTTTATAGGTTTGGTTTTCATTCTTCTGTATGATTTCAAAGATGAAAATATAACCATTACTAACATTGTTATCATAGATAACAAACTTTTCAAACACTCTCCCCCTGAGTACATGATCCTCTCTAATGATTTATTTTAGGGTTTTCTTCTAGATTATATGGGATTTTTAGAAAAAACATCCATCTTCAGTTCCACCCCCATCATTAACTTCTTCATCAGCTTTATTTCTAGCATAATGAATTCCCATCTTATCTACAACACTATTAAACTCCTCATCATCTTGGGAAACTTATTTGATATTTGAAGTCTTGGTTTCCTCTATATATTTGGAGTCTTCTTTTTTTCTCCAACTCTTTCCATGTGGTACCTTTTGGTTTTTCAAAAACTTGTCCTTGTCTCCTGTGATGTGTTTTGACCAATCACTGTCAACACACCAGAGATCTCCTTTATCTTGTGTTTCCAGGGTAGTCATACATTCTTCTTTCAAATTTCTTTCTTTCCACAGCTTCTTCTGCTTTCTAATGTCTTTTGATCTTTCTAAGATTTCCATTAATCTACAATTTCTTGCTTTATGTCCATGGTTATGAAAATTGAAGCATCTAAATTTCTTTCTTGTAGAGGTGTAAAGGAGTTATAATTTCTGCTCTTAACTTGACCAATTGTTTGATTATCCTTTAGGTTATAGTTTTTAACCTTCAAACTCTTCCATTCATATAATCTACAATTCATAACTTTGTGTCCAAAGTTAGAGCATGCAAAACAATAACCAAGGAAAATGTGAGGATACATGTTTGGATTAAATTTCTTTGGAGTTGTCTTGAATTCCCTTTTGATGCGTGGAAATGATCTTCTATAGTTTTGATCATTGCTTGCCTTTTCTTCCTCTTTCTTCTTGAATGTACTACGAAGAGAAACTGCATAATATTTTGAGCTAACTTTATTTTCTTCTTGAGAATACCCTAGTCCATTTTTGTTACTTGGATCCCTTTGTGTGGTTATAATCTTATCTAATATTTTAGAACTATTTTCATATCTAGTTTGAATAAATTTTGCATCAAGCTATTCTCTTAAGTGAACTAATTCGGCCTCCATTCTTTCATAGATTAGTTGTTTTTCTTTAAGAGATTTCTCCAACCTTTCTTCTTACGTATTTGCATCTTGAATTTGGTGTTTCAGATTGCTCATGATTTTCTTCATCTCTTTTTCTTTCTGTTCATGCCCTTCTTGTTGTTCAACTAAGAAACTTTTCAGCTATCTATATTTGTTTTTGTATCTTCTTAGTCCATTCAAAGCACTAAATGGTTATTTTTCCATATTAACCTATGCTTCATCTTTTGACTCTTTCTTATGATCATTTTCTTCTATCTCATTAGGCTCTTCAATACCTATAAAAAGGACTTCATCCTCACTGTCACTAACCTCAGATGAACTGTTGTCTTCTTATTTTGAGTATAAATTCTTTTTTCCTTTGTAATTATTATTATAGTGGAATTTCCCCTTTTTATTTTATTGTTTGTTATCTTCATTTTCAGAGTCTTACTTGGGATAAGGACACTTGGATTGAAAGTTCCCAATTCTACCACAATTAAAAAATTTGAAGGAAATATTTCTTGTATACTTCCCTAATCCTTTTTGAAGTTTTTTAATAAAATTGGCTTCTTCTTCATCAGATTCTTCATTGTGGTTTGTCTGAGGTTTTTTCTTCTGACTTTTTTTTTTCTTGATCACTTTGAAAGTTGCTTCTCCTTTTGGGAGGTTATCAATACCTAGTCTTAATTCATAGGTTGTGAGGATTCCATACAATTCATCCATGGTAAGATATTCTAGCTTCTCTCATTCTTCGAGAGTGGATACTTTGGGATTATATGCCATAGGAAGTGTTCTTACTATCTTTTCAACTAACTCATAGTATGGAACTTCTACTCCCAAACCTTTGATTGCATTAACAATATTCTCAATTCTTTCAAAGTACTCTGAAATATTTTCTTCATCCTTCATTTTTAGACTTTCATATTGTACTTTGAGAGATTGAAGTTTTTCCATCTTTAATTTGGAGTCTCCTGCATATATGGTTTCCAATTTGTCCCCGATCTCTTTTCCACTTTTATAGGTTAGTACTTTTTCAAGAACATTCTTACTTGTTCCATATTGTAATGTATTTAAGGTCTTTGCATGTTCCCAAAATTTCTTCCTTTCTTCTGCTTCTGTGGGAGTGTCTTTTGGAACATTATATCCTTCTTCAATTAATTCCCAAACTTCCAGACCAATGGACATAAGATAGTTTTTCATTCTAATCTTCCAGAAGACATGGTATTCACCATCAAATATGGGGACTCTTATTAACATCTTAATCTTCTGATACATAGTGGTTGTAATAGGATATTCCTTCCAGTGGTTAAACTATGGTGAAGGATCTGACTCTAATACCAATCGATGGATCAAACATTGTCTCTTAGAGGGGGGGGGGGTGAATTAGTGACATAAATTTAAACACAATTTATTTTATTTTAGCAAATGTAAAAACAAATGTGGACACAATGTTTTAACGTGGAACCCAATAAGGTAAACCACCGACAGATTTCTATTATCTCCAAAAATTTGTTTTTAGAATATACAATAGTTATTTACAAGCACCCACTTGCTGGAGACCACAATCCCCAAGTTTCTTAGCCACTATTGAAGGATGCACCCACACCCTAGTTTCTGTCTGCACCTACATACAAGGATACACCAATACCCTATTTATCTAGCCACTACTAGAAGGAGGCTAAAACCTCCTTGTAGGCATGTATCCCTCCCTAGCACCACCCTTCCACCCTTGAATGCATTTTTATCAGACTTCCAGATATTCTTTAAAAAAACTCTGTCTCTTGTTACCCTACTTTGGTATCTGTCTTATGCTTCGGCTGCATAGATCTAGGTGACAGAGACACTTTACTTACCATTTGATATTCTGTTTATATATCCTTCAATCATCTCTTCAAACCATACACATGCCCTTTCAACATTGTGACTCTTCAGAGGCTTTGTTGAAACCTTCACACCTTTACCAAATAGAATTCATGCTTTTCTCCTTCACACCTCTTCAAATCTCTATTAATTTATTTAATCATTTAGATTATATCTTTATTATATTACTGAATTTTAATTAATTAATTAATTAAACTCTGTGATCTTCTCATCTCTTTGAGATTCTTCCATTCGTAAGATTGATGGAATTATTATCTTTGGCTGCGGGTTTTCCTTTCTTTCAAGATTCATCATCTCTAGCTACTGGGTGTGTTTCTCTCCCAAAACTTGGGCTTTACCTTCCATCTATCGGCTTCATATTTTTACATCACAACATACATCATCCTTAAACCCTCTTTTTTCCTCACTTTAGTGGCCTGCGAGATTCATTAATTTGTTGTCCTATGGACTTCTTCCCTTCCCAAAACATGGGATTCATTATCGTGTGGGAACTAGCATTTTTGCACTTTCGTTTCCTCTGTCTGCTTTCCGGACTTGCCTTTTCGCAAGCTCCTTTCCGCTTTCTGGGCTGTCCTTTTCATAAGCTCCTTTCCGCATTGTGGAAGGTGGAAACCAGAAATTAAAATTTTCTAAGACTTTGTCTTTTTGGTTTCCAGACTGGCCTTTCTGCACTATAGAATGTAGACTGCGGACTACGAAAACACAACTTTCCAGTTTTTTGGACATTTACCTTTCCGCCTTTCCTCTCCTACATGTTAGGATTATTAATCCTCCCTTGACCATACTGTCTATTAGATTAATTTTTCCTAACTTAGGAACCTTAATTAATTAATTGGGTCCACTAGCACAATTGGGTCCACTTGACCTAATGGGGCCACATGTACCAATCACTAGAGTGTGGGGAACACTACTAGAGGTTAACTGCCACTTACTGCATGTGCATGCATCGGTTTGGGCTCTTCCTATACCAATCCATAGATTTTAGGAGCCATTGGGAGTCTCGACAACAACCTACTTCAGTTAGTTGGAGTTAGTACTAGTTAGTCTCAGTTATCCCCCAGTTACAATCAGCTACTTCACAAACAATTACCTAGTGCATGGATGCATGTGGAGTAGGCACCTTTTCCCACCTACCACACTTAGTTGCACTGAGTTAACTAGCTGTCATTGATTGTTTGAGTTGTTGGACATATGGGATTTGATCTGTTGGACTCCGATATTCATTGAAAGACCATGAGTTAGATATTTAGTTAGATACATTCATATCCACATGGGAAATTCAAATTCATACCCGATGCATTCAAATTCTTTCCTATGTAAACTATTGTAACACCGGATATTATTATCGTGAATGATACTGTAAATTCTTGAGCAATACTTGTCTGTTTCTTGTGTGGTTTGTTTTGTTTAGTTTGTATCTTCATTCTCCATTACTTTTATACAAACATTATTAGAACTATCTTCTTGAATATCTAAATGGAATTCAAATTCTAATTTGGTATCAGAGCCTTCTTAGGTAGGTTTCATGCTTGTTTCTCCCCATCGAACATCAAAAGTAGTTGGGTTTCCACAGAAGTCCCCTATGATGATTTGATAACTATGGATTTATTCAGAGCAGCAGAGAGGGAATGATGGACCATGAAAATATGCTCATATCGATAGGAAAATCATGATTCTAACATTTCATATGTTTTAGTGTGTTATTGCAGTGAAATTGATAGGTGCTACGTAGCTTGTGTGAAGTATTTGTGGTGTTCCATCCGGAGAAATTATGAGTTCTCAAACTCCTGAACCACAGATCCTCACAACTTCTGATTATATTGATTGGAGGATTGATATGCAACTAGCCTGGTGCAAGCATGGCTACAAAAAGATCATACATGGATGGGAGCCTGAGCCTCATTAGCTGGTAGAGCGGAACAAGTTTCTAAACCATTGTGATGAAGCATTCGGGTACTTATGTACTTATATATCCAGAGATCTCTTCTTCCACCTAGAAGGATTGAGGACTGCTAGAGAAGCCTAGGAGAATCTTGATAGCTTGTTTAACAAAAAAGAAGAGCTTTGGGGATACATTCTGGAGAATGAGTTGGTATCTTTACATCCCAACAGTTTCGATACCATTGATAAATTATTTACTAAATTCAATTCTCCGGTACTTCAATGCAGACAATGTGGAATAGAGTGGAAGGATGAGCATAATTTCTTTTCCATACTCAACAAACTAGGCCTTGAGTATTTTGTATTTGTTTCCATATTTCATTCCAAGCGGGAAAGCTTTCCTGATTGGAAGGTTCCTTCATTAGATTATTTTTCTAAGTCCTTAATGAAGGATCAAGACAAGTTGTTTCGAATGGGAGTCATCCAGACATCCAAAGTTCAATCTCTCCTAGTTTCTAACTCTTCCAAAGCACAAGAAAAGGGGAAATCAAAGAAGAAGGAGCCAAAGGAAGCTGATTTGAAGCCTAAACAAAATCAGCAAACTTCCTAAGGAGCCTCCGTCTCTAAGAGGAAAAATAAAGAGTGTCCCTATAGTATGAGGGGTTTTCATCCGGAAGACTCGTGCATGAAGAAGACCCTTGACCAGATGAAAGCTCTATGTGTATAGAACAATATTTTCCTTCCACAAAGGGTAGTGATGTCAGATGATGAAGAGTAGACTTAAGAATATGAGATATGCTTGCATGCAATTCTCTCTCTGTAGAAGGCTTATGTAATAGATTCTAGAGCATCCAACCACATGGTTGCTTCCAGGGAATCCTTAATCACCTTCCCTCTATCAAGACGACCTACCAGTCATATGGGAGATGAATCTAAACTCCCAGATTTTTAGAGAGGTTCAAATAAAATCCATCATGATGATTTCATGCCCTCTCCTACAAAAAAGCAAATTGTTGAAGATGAAGAAGAAGCATATTTTTCCCTACAAACAATTTGAATGGAAGAAAGTCTACTTGAAGTGACTCCTTCCCCTGGTGCTCTAGAAGTGTATGAGATCCATGATATCTCACCTCCTCACATGTTTGATATATAAGAAGACATTCAAAACTCTTTTTGTGAAGAAAAACCCTCTTCCTATTCTTTGCAAAAATTCTCCAGTAATTCTTTAAATTTTGTGCATAGTTTACCAGTGACTGTTTCAGAAACAATAGAGGATTTTGATTTATCTATCTATAATTATTTTTATAGTTTTCATATAAGTAATACCATTGATATTATGTAAATAATATCATATTATAAGAGTGATCCATTCACTCTCATTAATCTAGATATTCCAGTAAATTCCTACAGGATTGCATGCACCGAAAATCAGAATTTTGAAGAAGGAGAAAATTGTGAATCTACCATCTCGGTGGAGCAAAGTTTTGGATATGATATGAATATTTTTGGATATGATTTATTTTTTTTATCTAATAGTATGTGATTCAGGTTTCAATATTCAAGAGCTTTCATTATTGCTTATAACTGGTTTCATCAATTTTGGTGTGACAAATCAAGCATCGCAAGTCTCTTTCAATTTTGTTGTTGAGGATTCGATGTTAGTTCTTTATTATTAATTTGATGATATCTGATTTTATGAATTATTGTATGTTTATGAAGCTATATCAGATTATGGAGCTCAAGAATTTGTTCTCAACAGTCCCAGGGCTTCTCTACCTTTGGTCACATGCTCATCTCCTCACAGAACTAGTAAAGAGGGAGACATTTTGCATCTTCCTGGACACTTGCTCCTAACTCTTGGGGATGATTCTACCACTCATGATTTTCTGTTCAAGGATGAAATATATCAGGTTCTTGGGTGTTCCTCACATGGTTTGAATTATAAAGAACTCTTACTCTCTCTTCAGTTGATTCCAGTTGCTCTACATGGGTCCAGTTTTCACCGTGCAACAATTTATATTTCTGATTTAGTTGAGTACATTGTTATTCTTCCAAAGAGGAATATTCCTCCAAACATAAGCATGTTTTTTGGATTCATGGGTTCACCTGCNNNGGGGGGGGGGGGGGGGGGGGGGTTCCCATGAGGTTTTCCCATATTTCCTCGGCTGTATTAAGCAACATTATTTATTTTATATTGTACTTGGGTGACCCAAGGTCTTTTTACCAGGGCCCATAATTTTCCAAGTTGGGATTCAAAGGGGGGTTAGGATTATTAATCCTCCCTTGACCATACTATCTATTAGATTAATTTTTCCTAACTTAGGAACCTTAATTAATTAATTGGATCCACTAGAACAATTGGGTCCACTTGATATAATGGGGCCACATGTACCAGTCACTGGAGTGTGGGGAACACTGCTAGAGGTTAACCGCCACTTACTGCATGTGCATGCATTAGTTTGGGCACCTCCTAGACCAATCCCTACATTTTCGGAGCCACTGGGAGTCCTGATACCAACCTACTTCAGTTAGTTGGAGTTAGTACTAGTTAGTCTTAGTTATCCCCCAGTTACTTTTAGTTAGTTAAAAACAGTTAGCTAGTGCATGTATTGCATGGATAATGCATGGATGCATGTGGAGTAGGCACCTTTTCCCACCTACCACACTCAGTTGTACTGATTTAACTAGTTGTCACTTATTGTTAGAGTTGTTGTACATCTGGGAGTTGATCTGTTGGACTCCAATATTGATTGAGAGACCATGAGTTAGAGATTCAGTTAGATACATTCATATCCACTTGGAAAATTCAAATTCATACCCCATGCATTTGAATTATTTCCTATGTAAATTATTGTAACACCATATATTATTATCGTGAATGATACTGTAAATTCTTGAGCAATACTTGTCCCTTTCTTGTGTTTTTGTTTTATTCAGTTTGTATCTTCATTCTCCATTATTTTGCTACAAAAATTATTAGAACTATATTCTTGAATATCTAAATGGAATTCAAATTCTAATACCGCAACAGTCCTTTCGTCATTGTCTTTCCACATTTTCCTTTTCCATAGGGTGGAATGCAGAAGTTCAAAACTCAACTTTTCATGATTTCAACTCTCTGCTTTCTGCAATTCCGCACTGTTAGATGTTTATCATTTAAGCTAGCATTAACTTAGGATATTAACTGAGAGAATAACAAGCACAACAATCAAACACATAAGACAATGAACACAGATATTTTCCTTGGGGAAACCATAAAGGAGAAAACCCCACAACTTCCTCAGAGATAGAATCAGCACCAAATAGCAAAGCCCCAAAAATAGTAAGATGATATCCCGACAGCAGTAGCCTCTTTCTTTCTAGCCCCAACAACTTCTTCTTCCTCAGCTATGTGCTACAACTGAGTGTGAGTGAGTGTGTGTTAAATAGAGAGGCTCACTCTCTATTTGTACTAATTCCTGACTTGACAATGACTCACTAGGGCCGACTTCTCTAGGAGATTCTAATAACCCTAGTGCCCCGGAACTGTGGGGACTTTAACCCTTGAACAATAGGAGGGTTACCCACAATGACTTGACATGACTTGTTTACATTATAGAACTTTCCGATAGGAACATCGAGGCATGACATGACTCAAATACATTACAGACACTTCCCGGAATAAACATCGGGGTACAAGACATAAGATATACAAGTGAATACATTCCAAAGTTACAAATACATCAACACTCCCTCTTAACTAGGAAGGTATTATTTCGACACAATTTTCAGCATTGGTCTTCTTCTCTGTATCGACTAGATCATCTCGTCATCTTCATCTTCAAGTTGTCTTCATCTTCAAGTCTTCTTCATCTTCTTCATCATCTTCTTCTTCTTCATATTCAAGTCATCTTTATCTTCAAGTCATCATCATCTTCATCACGGGATATAGATCATCACGACTGCTAGATCATCACTACTGGATCATCATCACTATATCATCATCAAATATGGATCATCACTTGAACTGGATCATCACTTGAACTGGATCATCATCAAGTTTGGACCATCATCACATCTGGATCATCACTTGATCTAGATCATCATCAAGTCTGGATCATCATCACATCTAGATCATCACTTGATCTAGATCATCATCAAGTTTGGATAATCATCATCAGTGCTATCTCAGAATGGTACTACCTCTTGATTCTTCTCATCACATGAAGTTCTATAGAGCCAACCCTTTTTCATGCTGGTTGTAGGCCTACCCTTCATGTAGGTCTTCAGCACTTATATCTGACCCTAAGTTAGAATGGCCCGCCCAGCTCTTACATCTGACCTCATCTTGTCAGAAAGGCATGCCCACCACTCACATCTGACCTCATCTTGTCAGAAAGGCCCAACACTCACATCTGACCTCATCTTGTCAGAAAGGCTTTGCACTTACATCCGACCTCATATTGTCAGAAAGGCTCTGTACTTACATCCGACCTCATCTTGTCAGAAATGCTATGCACTTATATCTGAACTCATCTTGTTAGAAAGGCTCTACACTTACATTCGACCATGTTCGAAAACATCGCATTAAAAGGGCTCTCAATCCCAGATTGAGGATTCCTGGTAACTAACCAAGTGTCTCCATTCTCCTAGAGAATGGCATTAGCCCTTATATCTGATCAAGTGGGAACACATCCCTCAATCACATCAGAATGGCCATGCACTCAAATCTGATCATGTAAGGATACATCCCATAGTCATATCAGAATGGCCCTCGGTCCCAGGCTAAGTATTCCTAGTAACTGACCAGGTGCCTCCATTCCAAGAATGGCATTCAGCACTTATATCTGATCATGTAGGAACCAATCCTACAATCACATCAGAATGGCTCAGCACTCACATATGAACTGGAAGGAACCAAATACTCTCACCATGATAGAATGGCTCAGCCCTTACATCTTACCATGGAAGGAACCTAATCCTCTCACCATGTAAGAATGGCTCTAGGTCTCATCATTTCCCCTTGGAGGGAACCTCAATCTGGAGAACACCAAGCTTTTCCCTGAAGTAATCAAACTTCACTCTGGCCAATGGCTTCATCAACACATCAGCTATCTATTCGTCCATCGCAACATACTGGAGCTTCACTACTCCTCTCTGCACCATATCCCTGATATAGTGATACTTGATCTTGATATGCTTTGACTTGTCATGGAACACTGGGTTCTCTCACAACTTCACACAACTCTGGTTGTCGCAATATATACAAGTAGCATCCAACTAGAGATCAAATAAATCAGACAGTAGCTTTCTCAGCCACACTACCTCGCAACTAGCTGAACAAGCTGTGACATATTCTACTTCAACTGTACTCTGTGCCACACAGGACTGCTTCCTGCTAAACCAAGAGATCACACATGATCCCATACTGAAGCAGCATCCTAAAGTGTTCTTCCTATTGATGGCACTGCCTACCCAATCTGAATCAACATAACCCTCCAGGTTAATCTTCTGGTTTGGCTCGTACTTGAGCCCATAATCATCTGTACCCTTCAGGTACCTCAGAATATGCTTTGCAGCAATCAAGTGAACATTTCTCAGATATGTCAGGAACTAGCTGAAGGTGTTCATAGCAAATAAAATATTTGGTCTTGTGTTCGTCAGGTACATCAAGGACCCAATCATCTGATGATACATCGTAGCATCAACCAATTCTGATGAAGCATCACTCAATAGCTCCAGGTTCATTGCCATAGGTGTGGTTATGGCCTTCCAGTCCATCATCCTGAATCTCTTCAGGATATCTACTGCATACTTCCCTTGTCCAAGGAATATTCCATTCGCATTCTGCCACACCTCCATGCCTAAGAAATAGTGCATCATACCCAAGTCTTTCATTTCAAACTCAATAGCAAGTTTCCTCTTTGTATCAGCAATCAACCCATCCATACCTGTTACAAACAGATCATCCACATACAGTAGGAGTATCACTGGATTTCCATCTTCAACCTTGTAGTAAAGGCTGGAATCTGCTTTACTCTTGGTAAAGCCCAAACTCGATAGAAAACCATCAATTCTGCCATACCATGTCTTGGGTTCCTATTTCAAACCGTACAGGGATTTCTTCAATCTACACACATGAGACTCCCTGTCATGTGTCTCAAAACCAAGTGGCTACTCCACATACACTTCCTCTTCTACTGCACCATTCAAGAAAGCAGTCTTGACATCCATTTGGTGTATCTTCAATTTCATCACTGCAGCCAGAGCAAGTATTGATCTGATGGAAGTGTATCTAGCTATAGGTGCAAAAGTTTCTTCATAATTTATTCTTTCCTTCTAGGAGAAACCACGAGCCACGAATCTTGCTTTATATTTCTATATGATGCCATCTGCAGCATGCTTAATCTTGTAGATCCATTTGGAAGTTAAAATGGACTTCCCTTCTAGTCTTGGGACAACATCCCAAACATCATTCTTCATTATCAATTGATACTCTTCGATCATGGTCTCCTTCCATTCTTTCCTTTCTACCGCTTCTTCATATTTGGAAGGTTCTTTATCAATAATGTCACATAGCAAGGCTACATAATTGGAACAGAACCTAGTTCTCTTTCTTCCTCTATGTGTTTCTTGTGAAGCTCCATATATTTCTACACCTTGCATAATTTCACATACCCAAGAAGGTTTCCTCTTATGAGGATTCTTCTCCTGAGGTGGATCTACAGGTTCTTTAGGTTCTTCTAATTCTCAATCTTCTTCTTGAATTTCTTTGTTCATGGTTGTATCATGAATTCTGGGTGCTCTTATTGCTTCAGGTTCTTCAACCGGTCTCTTCCTAGATTTGATGTAGGCTGAATCTTTGTCAAATGTTACATCTCTACTAATGTCAATCTTCTTGAACCATGGGAAGTATATTCTGTAAGCTATCGAGCTTTCAGAGTATACCACAAATATACCCTTCTTTCCTGAAGGATCTAACTTCATCCTATTTTCTTTTGGAATGTGTATGTATATAGGATAGTCGAATATTCTGAGATGGCTGAATTTTGGTTTCTTGCCGGAGAATATTTCGTCAGGTGTCCTGTTCTCGAGTACTCTGTGTCGAGTACAGTTCTGTACATACACCGTTGTTCTAGCAGCTTCTTCCCATAGATGCATGGGAAGATATTGATCATGAAGCATGGCCCTTGCTACTTCCATGATCGTTCTATTCTTTCTTTCTGCAATCCCATTCTGTTGTGGATTATATGGAGTGGATAACTCGCTCTTAATCCTTGAGTCTTTGCATAGCTCTTTGAATTCATTTGATGTGAATTCTCTGCCATTATCTGATCGAAAGGTCTTCTTCTTATTTTCTGTGTGATTCTCGA
Source organism: Pseudotsuga menziesii (assembly GCA_001517045.1). Classification (NCBI taxonomy): domain Eukaryota; kingdom Viridiplantae; phylum Streptophyta; class Pinopsida; order Pinales; family Pinaceae; genus Pseudotsuga; species Pseudotsuga menziesii. Next base: position 233,768 of record LPNX011191469.1, on the reverse strand, counting down.
TCAAGGCTTTGAATTCCTTGAACTTGCTGAATACTTCATCTTTGTTCTTCATAAAGTATATCCATGCCTTTCTAGAAAAATCATCAATAAAAGAAACATAGTATACATACCTGCTTACTCAATTGGATGACATTGGACCGCATACATCGGAGTGGATGATTTCCAAGATTCATTTTTCCTTGCTCTCGCTACTTGGAAATGTCTTCTTTGTGTTCTTCCCTTTCACACATCTTTTTCATACACCTTCATGTTTTGTCTGCATTTCTTGGAGACCTTCAACAGCTTTACTTGCAAGTGGTAGTGCTTTGTAATGCACATGTGCAAGCCTTCTATGCCAAAGCTCATTTGGCTCTACTGAGTCATGAACCAAAGCTTGTTTTGGTTGGCCCTTCAATTTGTATAGTCCTCCTTATTTTTCCCCAATCAGTACTACATCATCGAAAGAATTTCCCTTTGGACACATGAGGACTTGGCCATCTACAAATGCAACCCTCATTTCTTTTGCATATAATGCAGATACGGAGAGGAGGTTCTTCTTTAGTCCAGGTACAAACAATACATATTTCATCTTGATAGACTTTTCAGAGTCTAGCTTGTATGAGGATTCACCACTACCTTTTATTCGATACTGGCAGTCATCTTCAAGTTTCACCTTGTGAGGTGATTCATGTTCACATAGTTTCACAAATGATTCCTTGAATCATGTCATATGTTTGGAAGCACCATTGTCTATAAGCCAATAATTGCTGCCATGTGTGATAGTTCTTGTGAGAGCGGAAATCAGAACATACTCTTCATCACTTGAAGAATCATCACTGTCTTGTGTGTTTCTCTTTGTGGAAGGTTCATCATCCTCTGTAGCATGAGCATGATGTCTTCTCTTGTTTCCCTTCTTCTTGTGAGAGCTACTTTTTTTTCTAGGACAATATGTAGTAAATTTTCCTCTTTCATCACATGTATAGTAAATGAACTTAGACATATCTCTAGGCTTTTTAAAGTTATTCCTTTGATAAGAGTACTTACCTCTGTGGTGGATAGATCTAGTTTTCTTGGATTTTACTATGAGAGCCTAATCTTCACTTCCCATCTTTTCTTCTCGAGCTGCTATCTTAGCTTCTTCTTGAGATCATTCTTCCCATAGTTTTCTGAACTTGACTAACTTATTTCTGGCACAGATCCCTTGAATGAAAGAGTCCCATGTCCTAGGGAGACCATTCAAGGTGGTCATTACAATCTCTGCATTCTCCACTTCTTCATCTACTACTTCAAGTTGTTCTTTGATATGGGAGACCCTAGTGAAGTATGACTGTATGGTCTCTGCATTCTGGATCTTCACATTCTTCAATTGGTTCCTCAAGGTCGTCTTCCAGTTTATGTTCTTTCCTTCAAATAGTTTGGTTAGGGCATCAAACATAGCTTTAGGTGTCTTTAGGGAGGACACCTATGGTATGAGGTGATCCTTGATTGAATCAGCAATAATCCTCTTAGCCATAACCAACTTCTTCTTGTGTAAGGCCTTAGCCTCATCTCCCTCTGGAACTGGAAACTCCTCATTGATGTAGGAGTCCAACTCATTTTCTTCCAGGACCAGGGAGATCCTATACTTCTAGGCTCAGAAGTTATCATCTCCCTCAAGCTTTTCATTAAGCTTGGTATGATGAGACATATTAACTGAGAACCTCAAATGGAAATAAAAAAGATTTAGATCTTACTAGGTCAAGATGTCGGATCTGAATCTGGAGCTGAATTTCTGCAGTGCTGGTTCAGGAGTAGATTAGGGTTTGACTTTCCCAGAGTTCTGTCCAACCAAATGCTTTGATCTTGATCTCTAAAATTTGATTTTGAGGAGGAGATCAATCTAGGCCTGGGCTCACTCAGAAATTCCACTTCTGTGGAAAGCCCTAATTTCTGGCACTAGTGTTGGGTAAAAAAATTGAAAATGCTCAGAATTAGATTCTGCTTCAACAGAAAGATGCGCCCTAGGGAGGAGAGTCAGTCCAACCTTATTTTGCTGAAAATATGTGGAGAGAGATCCAAAAAGTAGGAAGCCCTATTTTCCACAGCTACACAGTGTCTTCTTCTCAGGTTAGCTTTGATACCATGTTAGATGTTTATCATTTAAGCTAGCATTAACTTAGGATCTTAACTGAGAGAATAAAAAGCACAACAATTAAACACATAAGACAATGAACACAAATATTTTCCTTGGGGAAACCATAAAGGAGAAAACCATGCAACTTCCTCAAAGATAAAATTAGCACCAAATAGCAAAGCCCAAAAAATAGCAAGATGATATCCCGACAGTAGTAGCCTATTTCTTTCTATCCCCAACAACTTCTTCTTCCTCAGCTATGCACTACAACTGCGTGTGAGGGACTGTGTGTTAAATAGAGAGGCTCACTCTCTATTTATACTAATTTCCGACTTGATAATGACTCAGTAGGTCCGAATTCTCTTGGAGAGTCTAATAATCCTAGTGCCCCAGAACTGTAGGGACTTTAACCCTTGAACAATAGGAGGGTTACCCACAATGACTTGACATGACTTGTTTACATTATAGAACCTCCTGATAGGAACATCGGGGCATGACATGACTCAAATACATTACATACACTTCCCGGAATAAACATCGGGGTACAAGAAATAATATATACGAGTGAATACATTTCGAAGTTACAAATACATCAACACGCACTGGCCTTTCCCCACCGTGGAATGCGAAAGTCAGAAACTCAAATTTTCACAACTTCGACCTTTTGATTTCCGCACTTCTGTACCTGCACTTTCGCTCCCACAACGCTTTTTCCGAACCGTCGATCTACTTCGACAGTGCTCCTGATCGTCAATATGATGATTGTGCATTCAACCACGGTCATTGATCTCTTGATCAAATTCTAATTTCTTCTTCTGCCCTCCTTCTTTTGCAAAACCCTCCTACGACCATAGATCTATTGCGAAATGCTCCTCAGCCATAGATCTTCGTACACTTGTGGAACTCTTCTTAACCTTAGATATTATGCATATCTAATCTCGACCTTTGATTTATACTATTTTGATTTATACCATCGATTTTAGATTGAATGCGAATCTCACCATGACTTTGTGTATCTACACGATTTCTTTGCTTTAACACTCAACATGCAAACTAACATTTTTCTCTTGATTTGGAAGATTGATATTTTGCTCATGTAAGAACCAAATGAGAATATAACTTCATGGCTAGATAACCAGTTCATCATGGAGTACGATCATGTCATATTTAGATATTACTGACACACATATTCTAGAGGACATTTGAAAATATTCTTCCATACTTTTTTTATGACACTTAGACAAATTTCTTAGTCTGGTCCAATCTTTCTAAAACAATGTTTTGGTAGGTCCATAACTTCTCCCTTAGCTACTCCCAAGAAAAATTGAAGACATGGTCAGGTAGAGAAAACACAAGTCTACAAGATCCCTATGTGCTACGGGAATTTACTCTAACCCATGATTTATGGTGGTCGTTCTCTTAGACCCTCTTAGGCTAGTTTTGACTATTTATCAATACTTAGTCAATTTCCTGATTTTCACCAATTGCCATATTTCTAAAGAATGATGTCACATCATCTACTTTGTCATCATAGGAAATGTCTCTTACCAATTTGTGATCAATTATGTTATTCTATGTTATCATATCTGTTATTTCATCATTCATGCCATGTCATCACTACCTTTGTCTTTCCTTTGAATTATACTAAGTTCACCTTTTGTCTTTCCTTTGTCTTTGATTGAGTTCACTCTGCCATCATGTACTTTGATTATCCTTTGTCATTCATGAACTACTTTGACATCAATGAAAACTATAATCCATATTTCCAACAAACATATATCTAAATTGTTTCCACATAGACTCACCAAAGGACTAGAGTAAGGTATATTCAAGCTCTTAATCCAAATAATGAGAGAACCATAAACTTGTATGTATATCATCATTGCAATAGTTCAGTTGACATTGAGCACATGAGAAACAACCACACTGAGGGGTACTGCGTTCTCCCCTCAATCAGTCTAAGGGATGTTAGAAAAATAGGATCCCAGAGCAATAACAATTAAACAATTAAACAAGATGCAAATATTAAAAAAATTATAAGAGAGACACGGATATAAAGTGGTTCACCCAAGATGGGATACGTTCACACCGAAATTTCCAGTCCTTTATTATTATACCATCCGACAAAATGAAGGTATAAAACCTACAACAACCTCGATGCACCTCCTCTTCAATCTCTCACAGTCTCTCTCACACAATCACAGATATTTCTTTACAATGCTACAATACAATACATAGCCATATTACAATGCCTTCCTTTTATAAAGGTAATACCATGGGAAAATACCATGGGATTCCCAAAGCCATGGGCACGTAAATCACCCATTATTGAATGAGTCGTGACTCTGAAATTAAAACATTTTACAAGTATTTTTTCCTAAATTTTTGCTACAGAGGCAAGCCCCCCCTGGACCCCCCTAATGACTATAGTGGAGGGGAAATCCCCCCCACACCCCCTCGCTAGGTGTTGGGATCCAAACATGTCTGAAATAACATCTCTGAATCCGACGGATCATGCTCCAAAACCAACAAGGGACTCATCAGTGATGGTTATGAGGAAAAGGTATAAGGTACCTCTAGATCTATCATCTAGAATATACGTGTTGATTTCAATAGAGAGAGAGATATTACGGACAAGGAAATGGTGTTTCCTTGACAAAAGCATGAGTTATATTTCCAAGAAACTAATGGAATTAGACTTGTAACTTAAAAATTGTTTGGGAAATGTGAGTAAATTGGTAGGGTACTCAAACCTCCTTTGTTCGTAATATGAAGGCATGGATGAACTGGAAACATGTGTGGAACTCTTGATGGTATCAGGGGAGGGACACAACTAGGGCACCAAAGAACATGAATGTAATAGGAGAGACTCATTGATGGATACATGAGGGAATTGACATTGGATCTAGAGGTAGTATGATGTTAGTATGACTCCAAGGGTGACTCATCCCAGAATAATCTGAAGAAAGGTGACCAAGGGAGCTAATGTAAAAGCAAACTATATACAATCTATAGGAGTCTTGAGGAGAGCTATTTGTTGAATAGTTTCTCCAATGTGTGAGCATCGAAGAGAGAGTATGGAGGAGTTCTCCAAAATTGTAGCTTCCCAAATGTGTGAACATATGGAAAACGAGGGTTCTTAAAATAAACTTTGTATAATGGTTACTAAGGTAGAGGGCCATCTCAATGAGATTACAGGAACTATCAAGTAGATAAGTGACCAGTGAAATGATCAGATGATTCAATTGATTGGGTGATAATAGATGAAACTTGGATGGTGGGGTAGGACATTGATGGTATACTCCTTGTGGGGTAATGAATGGTGGAAAAATAAAGTGATTTTTGTAGTATGGATGGAACATGGGATCATGAATGTGAAATATGAATCATCAAAATTCCTTAATGACCATAAGTCTAGGATTTCATAGCGAGGTCAATGAATGACTATGACAAAGTAATATGTGGCTTTGTGCAAAATCATAGGCTAAATGGTTTCCCAATACTAAGAGAAATTGATGGCGTGGGTGAAAGGGGTCCTAAAAGGTCACCCATGTGAGGTAGTTTCTACTATTGAGTAAGAGTGAATGTGAGTGTGGATAGGATAGGCCACTTACCTTAAAAAAGGGGGTTAGATAGGCATAAGAATAAATGAAAAAAATTTATGTACAAGATGTTTTGCAAAGAGGACCACCTATGTTCCAGTTTGAAGTTTTATAGCTGTAGGGGTTGGCCATTGGCTTAAATTAGTGAATCTAATCACAATATGGAAATTTCCCATGGAAATTACACCCAAGCATAAAAGTGCATCTAGAAATGAAATTGAGTATACAAGTGTGATATAATAAATAAAATTGTTTAATTTCCTTGAGGGCACACAAATTGAGGCAAATGAAAAAATGGCCCAAAAAATACTTCTCAATCATCCAAAAAGGATCTCACAATAAAAAAGATCATAGAACCATGATTATAACAATGAAAACACCACATTGAATAAATGTTGTATGAGTTTGTAATTCTTAGAGGAAAATTGGTGCCCAAAATCACTTAAATAGTGGTGGGACCCACCACTCCAAGTGTCATTTTCATTGTTCATTGCTGGAGTTGTGTAGAATATACTAGAAAGTAGCATGGAGTTGTTTAAAGTAGGGAAAGTGGTTAGCATTGGGATATGAAATGTTAATGTGGGATAAGGGGGGATCATGATAGGGTAAAGCATAGAGTTGATTATTTTAAGGAATAACTAACTATACTAAGCAAGGAGTGGAGAGAAAAGAGGGATAAGAGGGGGATTTTATGTAGAAGACACTAAAACAAAACATACAATTAGCACCTAATTTATCATCCTTTTTTAGAGTAATTTTTTTCCAATTGAGTTATAAAATATGGAACTTTTTTTTTGTTAGTAAGTGTTGGGTGTTATAATGTCTTAATTAGTTCACCAAATATTCAATTATCAATCGAGGTTGGTAAAATTAGAGTTGACACAAAGTATATGCGAAGGTAGAGGGGTTCCTAGGGTGTTGTGGTAATATTTTAACAAAGAAAATATCGAAAAATATTTCAAAATGAAAAACTGACTCAAACTCCTAGAAATTCAACTATTAAGGTCATTAAACCAGAACAGAGTATTATACTAGAGCAGTATCAACCTATACTACTCTACTTTATAAAAAAATACTGAAAGGTAAATATATAAACAATACCACTCTAAGAAACTAAACTACCTATTAATTAACTATTCCACTTCTTAATCTAAGAATTATAAAGCTTCATAACAACTTCAGAAACTGACTATACAAGGAATTATAATATTGGAAACAATTTTACAACAACTGGATATAAATTAAGAACTTCAACAATTAAACTATACATGCAACTAATGAATGTACATAACGATTAAACTAAACTATCTAGTTCCACTCTCCTTGAGGATTTTGAGGATATGCATTCATTGTGATCGGAACTAGAGAAGGAGTAGTGTCAAAATGGCTTTCAAAAGAAGTAAAGAAACTGAATGGGATTAAATCTAATTTAACTTCTACAAACATGTGCAAACTAAGGAATGTCCAATTGCAGGTGATGGTAAACATGGTGATTTATTCCATAAGCAAATGACTCTTAACTAAAAAATATGTTATGAACAACTAATCTATTAATTAAGAAACAAGATTCTTTTAAGGATTACTTTTATAAATAAACAGTTCTTATATGAAATGAATGTAAGGGAAATCTAACTTATAAACAAGTAAAAACTTGATGAAAGAAGTATGTAGAAAACTTAATAAGGAAGCAAGCATAAAACTTAATAAATAAAACTTGATTAAGAAGCAAGTAGAAAACTTAATGAAGAAAACTTGATTAAGAAATCTCCTCTAAATTCTATTCTACAATTCTTTTTAGTAACCACACAATGAAGGAAAACGGTCCTATTTCGACGATCAATTTACAAAGTATTGGTTTGCTTCTCTAGAAATTAACATATCTAACCCTAAACTCGATATACACAAAGATAAACTAGATTAGATATATAATTATCAAACGTTATAATAGTAATAAGTGAGGAGATCAGAAACAAAAGAAACAAAACAAAGCATACTAAGGTAAGAGGAGGTGAAAGATAAGGATGGAACTTGATAAATACTTTGAATAATCTAATCTAAGGTCCTAATGGTAAATATAACCATTATCTAATTACCAAAACATAACATAATTGATCAAAATCCAAAGAAACAGAACCTTTAAACAGGCTTAAAACAAAATGGGAATATTAAAGGTTGAATGAAGGGTTGGATAATAGATTGAATGGATGGTCTGAATGATAGGCTAAATAGGCGGTCTGAATGACAGTCTGTATAAAGAAAATAGTGGAAAATGGCCTAAATGATCTAATTATCACCTGATTTTGTGCATATGAAAACAAGATGCATAAAGGACACTAAGTAGACTTATTCAGTAATCCAACTAACAATAAAAAGACTTATGCTAATTCATTTTTATAAAGAAACTATTGTCTATTGCATTATAAAACAAACTAAATTGTAACCAAATTAAATTTATAACAAAACAAGAGTTAACAGAACTAAGCCTACTACAAATTGAATCTAAGATGTAAAGCAATTCATATCTATGTAACTATTAGTATAAAATTAAACAATAAGCTGTAAAAAGACTGGAAAGGAAACTAGAGATAGACTATGCATGCAACTGGTTATTTGATTATGGAAATGAAACTATATTAATAGAAAAGTGATACTCACGATAAAACACATGCTACAGGAGATAATGAAATAAACGATTATAGGAAACCAAATTACATAAGAAAACTGGAAATGAAACTATACTAACTGCAAGAAAGGAAATGATGAAAATACACACAGAAATGGAGACCACTGGTTGTTGAGGGGCCCTCTCAGCAATCTGGGTTGTGCTTCAGTCAATCACTCACAAATATAGGAACATGTATGAACAACAGAAATATAACTTATATTAAAATTCAGAACAGTGTTATAGAGTTTCTCTTCTAACGTCGACTGATTAACATGCTAACTATGCTCTCGCTTAGAGGAATCTATATATAACGTTTACAAGGATAAGTAGGTCAACCCCTTTAGTGGTCTACCATTCCTAAAATAGTCAACCATTATTAAAAACAAACATACATATGACAATGCACAGTCACCCTCCCGCTCTTTCGCGCGGCAGTTCTACTCACACAAGCTGCGACATATAGTTTCTTGTTGATAGGGGCATGAGTCATGGTGTCGAATAGAGAAGGTAGGATGACGATCCTTCTAGAGAGAGGGTCATCCAATGATCAGATGCGTGGACAACAAAAAAACTGAAAATTGTTCTCTGCTTTAACGTTTGGGAATATGCCAACAAATAATGTGCGGTTTGATCGACAGGCTGAATGGTGAGTTGGATGCGATATGTGCATATCTAGCATGGGTGTGTGTCCAATATTAGCTCATGTAAAGACTATAAACTGCAAAACAATTTCATATATCAAACATATTTCCAAATATCATCGAATTGATTAGTAAAATCATGAAATAATAAGAACAAACCAGAATTTGCATAAATCCCAAATGTATTTGTACCTGGGGATAAATGATAAGCTGTATGACAGGAATATGTCAAAAATGTGACAAAATAGATGTAAAAAGAGTAATTTACAAGTCAAAATTAGTGCCAAATTGGGATCAAAATTCCCCCAAACCAGAGAGATTCTAGGTCCCACTCAGTAAAACAAAGATGAGTTAGGAAGAAGGCTGAGTTGCGTTAGTAGCTTCCTTTGACTTAGAAGATGAAACAGGGGATTTAAATTTCAATTTTTTGGCCTATGATTTTAAAAAAATGCGGCTCTCCTGTTGAGAGTTATGTGATGAAGTAATGGCCTTGTTGAGGTCTTCAACAGTCTTGATTTGTAGACGCAATTCCTTATTCTCTTGTCGAATTCTTTCGACTAACTTGGCGTATTATTCATTTCAACTTGCTGACTGTGCCAATTCTTGAGTTAATTGGTCTATTGTTAGATGATGAGGAGTGGATGGTTCTGTAGGCTGCTTGGGGTCTAGTGGCAGACTCAATTTCTTGGATGGTATCTCGAGTTCAATAGAGGGAATTTGTCTTTCAGGACTCATGCCCTGAGCAAGTGTAGGGACAGTCTCACGAGCAACATCTTTGAGAAATTCGGCTGAGACATTAGCCAATGTGAGTAGAGGTGAGTTTGGGTCAGGTTTATCTGCTTCAACCATACTGTCTGGATGAATGGTCTAAATGTCGGGCTAAACTATGGTCTGGATGATAGGATGAACAATGGACTGGGAAAACTTCACCTTCTGGTCACTGGTACAAATTCATGGAAAAGGTAAAAACTCAACAAACACAGGGTTAACAGGGGTAGAATGGGCATATGGGTTTGCCTCTGATGTATCTTCGTCGATGTGCACAATGTTGGGGCTCTTCTTCTTTTTGGATGGGGTTTGGCTGGATTTGCAATTACGGAGATGCCTAGGGAGTTTTCGAATATTGAGGTGAGGGTTTAGGAATTTAAACACAAAAGTATCCCAAGTATGATTCCTCTCTTTGAGCTAATCCAAGATCAGGAGCTTAATCAGGATGTGGTGATACAAATTGCCCCTAGGATTGATGGTATTCTTCCTAAATTTGCTTGACATTTTCTCTAAGATTTTGAGGAAATAAAATGGAAAATTGAGAAACTGTCGATTAACAAAATGTGCCAATAAACAAATATGGAAATATTTGAATATAATGAACTTACCCTCGCAGGTGATAAGGCGTGTGATGACGAACATAGGGTTGAGGTGTTCCAGCTTAATCCATTCTTGATGGAATCCTTTGGTACCTACAACATACTTGTACTCTGGCTTGAGAGCGAAGTTGTGGGACGACCGAGGGAGAAACCAGTGTTTATGCCAACGAGTGCCTTCTCTTGGGAGCTTAGTTGTGACAGTGATAGTCTCCTCATTTACTTAGAAAATGAGATGACCAACCCTATCCAACTTACCATCAAAAGACATCACAAAAATCAGAGAAATTTCTTCGTCATACCCCTGCAAAAGGTGGATAAATGGATTCCACCATCCCGAAAGAAAATCTCCCTACATTCTCGAAACTATGGAATCTAGAACAAATATTGATAGTTTTTGGGCTCAAGATGGTTTGACATTGTTCAGCTAGAGGCAAAGATGCAAGGTTTGTAGAGGGTACATGAAGATGGTGACTAAAACAACTCTACAGGGATGACTGTAAGTGATGGAGACAGAATGGAAAGAAAATCACAAGAGGGTGAGTTTATAATGTACTCCTTATGAGCGATTAAATGATCACGGAATAGACTTGGCATGTTTAGATGATCATGCCATCATGGTGAATATTGAATCGTGTGTCGTCAAAGGAAGCATGTGTTAATGAGTTCGTAGGGTTTTGATTAGTTCAACCATGTCCAAAGTAAAACTTTGGACAGGTTGAACACATTACTCAATACGATTAAATCAACTTCACAACCATAATAACTTGAATTAACGAGATGATCGATCACTTGATGGTTTACGTGTGTAATTCAATAAGAGGGTAAGTGTAATGTTAGTATAATGATGACTAAAAAGTTCCTAAGGTCATATCACATCCATATGGGGTTTAAACGAGATCGTATTATGTCAAAATCGTACAAAATCATAGGTCGAAATCAGTCTTAATAAAGTCATAATGCTCTTATAAGCATGTATATGTGACTTATTAATTATGGGTATAGATCAGCTAACTCAACTTTTCCCCCCCAAAAAAAAAGTTAAGCTAACACCTTAACACACTTAACCATTAGTGCTATAATATCATAGTTTTTATTCAGATCATCATTTGGCATTCCATTCGGACCAGCATTCGACCCTTCATATGGTCCTGCATATGATCCTTCATATAGATTTTCTATAAAAATATGCTTCACTGGATCGGGTTGTTGCTAATCATGTAGTGAATTTTTCTAGGCTTCCAGCCCACAAGAGGATCATATAGAACAACTCTATTGAATCGTCAATTGCGTTCTTCCTTATTCATCCAGGATTAGGACCAGGTCTCGCTGCTTGCATCATCCTGAAAACACTTGTCATTTGTCGAAGATAAGTGAACCTTTTATGAATAGTCAGAAAAATAAAGAAAGTATAATCTTCCCCCAAACCAAAAATATGGCGTGTCCTCAAGCCATGCGAGAAAAACTAAGTAATTTCAAAATAGTTTAATACATAGTTCTATCATGTTGTTATTTTTGCAATAAAAATAAAGACTAACTAATAAATGGAAATGATTCAGATATGTACATCCATCAGAAAAATAACAGTGATTAGGAAAACCAAGTGAATAATGATAGTATAACTCGAAAAATCCCATAGGAAAATCTAGTCATCCATGCCTCATTGTAAGGATTTCTTGTCATCCCACAAATATTTTGAGTTTAGCCTGTGGATTTTGTGAGATTTTATAGCTATGGGTCCCATTTCTAGGATAATCATATCCTAGGTATTGGTTGAATTAGATGGTCGGGTCTAAGCTCAACTTACAACCATTCTCTAATAACATCACAAACAATTGGCCTAAACATGTATTTATATATTCTGGTTTATATATATATATATATATATATATATATATATATATAATCATTTTTCGACGAACCATGTGCATAGTGGTGCATTAACCAGATCTCTTTTACTCGACATTTCCCTACTGCCAGCAGGCCTATTCAGTACCCCGATGGTCTTACTTGCATTTACCAAGATCCCTTGTTTTAAGATGTTACTTAGCATTGACCCCCTGCTAGCAGGCCTGTTCAGTACCCCGAAGGGTTTGCTTCATATAATGATTTTAAATATATGGAATTTGATTGGTACTAGAGAGTGTTAAGCCTACTAAACACATAATTCAACTTTCTAGAGAAAAACTTATAAGTAACTTTTATAATGGCCAAAACTATAGATAACGTCAAAAGAGAATAACTTAAAGTTGTCCCTTGACCTCTCAGTCTATCTCCTTCATAAAAGATCAATAATGTTCCCCACAAGCAAAAATCCCACTTACTCTCGAGTTACCACAAAAATGCTTAAGAGACAAGTTCTGATGATAAGTATAGGATGAACTAGTAGTCCATAGGTGTAAGATGAGAATTTGAAGAACATGTTGTTGATGAAAATACACACAGAAATAGAGACTAATGGTTGTTGAGGGGCCCTCTCAGCAATTAGGGTTGCGCTTCAATCAATCACTCACAGAGACAAGAACATGTATGAACATAAAAAATATAACTTATATTAAAATTTAAAACACTGTTACAGAGTTTCTCTTCTAACTTTGAGTGATTAACATGCTAACTATGCTCTCGCTTGGAGGCAGCTATATATAGCGTTTACAAGGATGAGCAGGTCGACCCTTTTAGTGGTCAACTGCTCCTAAAATAGTCAACCATTATTACAAACATGCGCCCATATGACAACGCATAGTCACCCTCCTGCTCTTTTATGCAGCGGTTCTACTCATGCGAGATACAGCATATAGTTTCTTGTTGACATGGGCATGAGTCGGGGTGTCAAATAGAGAAGGTAGGATGGCGAGCCTTATAGAGTGAGGGTCATCCAATAATTAGACACGTGGACAACAGAGTAACTAAAAATCGTTCTCCACTTTAATGTTTAGGAATATGCTAGCAAACAGTGCGCAATTTGATCGACAGGCTGAATGGTGAGTTGGATGTGATCTGTGCATGTCTAGCATGGGTGCGTGTCCAATATTATATCGTGTAAATACTATGACCTGCAAAACAATTTCATTAATCAAACATATTTCCAAATATCATCGAATTGACTAGTAAAATCATGAAATAATAAGAATAAACCAGAATTTGCATAAATCCCAAATGTAGTCGTACCTAAGGATGAATGATAAGTTGTATGACGGGAATATGTCAAAAAGGTGACAAAATAGATGTCAAAAGAGTAATTTACCAGTTGAAAATAGTGACAAAACTGGGATCAACAATAAGTAGGGCCCTTTTATATTACTTTTTGTAACAAAACAAAATACATACATACTTCTGACTCCTGAAACATGGAGTCATTCCATGGTATTGTATCCAAAACAAGAAAACATACAAAATCAACCAAACTGAGTGTCTTAAAAGTGTGAGGGTTTCCTAGCCTCCAAATAATGGCAGCCTCACTCTTCTAAATGTCGTAAACATGAAAGTAGACATAGACAAGAAAGGACCCAAACATAAGAGAGCATGTGTAGAGGCTATGCATTCCTCACAGATTTTGCCTCATCCTCATTGGAATTGTTGGATCCCTCATCGTTGTTGCCCTTAGATCCTGGCTGAAACTGAGTCTCTACCAACTGGAACAAGATTTTAATATGAATCAGGCCCTTCTCCGCATATTCTTTGAATGCACTAATAATGATTCAAACCAGATTAGCAAAGCTCTCTCTTTCATTCATGGAGCAAGAGAAGATGAATTTTAAACTTCAATAATTAGAAATAGTGATTCCACGACTGATTCTGAGCCTGAACTCCCCAAAAATATCATTTTCCATCATTGTGATGGACTTGCAAATGTGCTCTAGTGTCTCCTAGTTGAACATCGCTTCCTAGTCCACCTCATCTCCTCCCTTCCCAAGCGTCGCCATGCTTGGCACCGAACTGAGAAACTTGATGGAGTGGCCATGCTTGTGAGAATTCCTATGCCTCCTATAATGACCACAATTGAGTTTACCAATTGAATACTTTATCATACCTACGCGGTAATTCTTGTCCTAAACCAACTTGAGAATGCTAAGCGTCATTCTCTCCCTTTGCTCGTCACTCAAATAACTGCTTTTCCTCCATTACAGAACCTGCTGATGATTACTCCAAGTACGCAACAACATGTACGATTAATGGCGCAAGGACCTCACAAATACAGAACCCACCGTGCTTGATTTACCATCCATATCCCTCGCATAATGAGAGATCGCTTCGGTGTGCCTCCTCCCTCCCTTCTTATCACTCCAAGGACTACTGCACCTGTCTTAAGCAAGCAAGAGAGTGCAGGAATGAATGACAGTTGTCTCTGCATGCACCTACCCTCTGTCCTACCTCTCGTTCTCTTCTTGTTTCTCACATGCATCTAGGAAGAAAATATGGCACTTAACCTACCATGAAACTGCATTTTTTAAAGCACCTAAATTAGTGTTGGAATTAGTGACAAGTTTAGAGCTTGATTTAGCACTAGGTTTAGCGCCAGGTATAGAGATAGGATTAGCACCAGGTTTAGTGCTAGTATTAGCACCAAATTTAGTTTAAGGGTTAGCAGCAAGTTTAATGTCAATATTAGCACCAAAATTAGTGCTTGATTTATTGCCAACTGCCTATAAATTAAATTTATGGAAATAGAAATGGAAAATGGTAAAAATTGAACAAAAAATGGCAAGGAAATGCTGGGATTTCTACCCAAATAACTTGACAAGAGGAAAAAACTCTACTTGAGATACATTTACAAAAAAAACTATGATCAAAACTGCAAATTGGAACTAAAACTAAACTAACCTATTTTAAATTAGAACTTACAAAAAAGAAATGGAAAATGGTAAAAATGAAAATATAAATGGAAACTGTTAGGGCAATGTTGGGATTTGAACTAGGATTAATTTCCAAAAGGAAACAAATTTAATTGAGCTACATTTCCACATAACTATACCTTTGAAAGTGTAGATATGAATTCAAATAACCTAACCTATGCACGCAGAGAAGTGAATACAAATGGAAAAGTAATAATAGATAGATGGGTGCAAGGATTTGAACCCATATCTCCTTACATTAATTCAAGGTTATTCCTTAATCTATAGCCATGAACTATATCTATGCATTAAATAAAACTCCCAAACTGTCATTTTTCTTCTTTCTCCATTAAACATGCAGCAACAAACAAATAATAAATACTAGAAAATCAATCAAGATAAAGAAAATCAAAAGATGAAGGGAAATGAGAAGAGAACAAAGAATCCATTACCTTCATTATGGAGGTTCTTTAATGAAACATGATCCTCCATACATGAAAACCTAAACCTATAACAACAAAATAACAATGAACATTAGTCAATCAATGAAGGAAAAAAAGAGGATGGAAGGAAGAAAAGGGTTCGAGAATCCATTATCTTCCTCAAATGTTCCTCCACGAATCCAAAACCATATCCTCCATGATGATGAAATCGTAAAAGAGTAAAACTTAAGGGATATATGTGAAGGATCGAGAAGAGAAGAGAGAAACAAAGGGGAAGAGAAAATATTGAAAGAGTAGGTTTTGAGGGGATTTTATGAGCGAAAATTAGGTATTTCAATTAAAACAATAGAAAATCCCTCCAACTAAAGAGGATTGAGACAAGTAACTTGTTTTTAACCTTTGATATCACTTATCTTTATTTTTGAAAAGTTTCTCTCACTTTTATTTAGTCAGTCTAAAGACCTAGCACAAAACCTAGTGGTAAATATGGCACTAAAATTGATGCTAAATATGGAACAAGAAATAACACTAACTTTAGTGCCATCCCATGAAATAGCATCGACCTTTCATAAATGGAAGCAAAAAAGGAAGCTAAAAGAGAAGTTAAAGGCAAGGTTATGTTGTAGTGTTGAGTAAAGTTAACCATGTTTCACTAAAGTCAACCACAGTTAAACAATAGTCACCCATAGTTAATTATGGTCAAAATTTGTCAACCATGTTTAAACATAGTCAACTGTGGTTACTAAATTCAACTATCAAAACCTTAGACTATGACTATCAATCATAGTAAACAATAGTCAACTATGGTCAATGTGTAATGTCCCTCATGAATGATTCAAAGTTTGAGTTCCTAACCCTATCAGTCCCTTAGGTTGAGGAGAAAAAAATAAATGTCTTGGGATTAATTTTGAAAGTTCAAAGTATTAATTAATTAGGAGATGTTAAATTTGCTTGAATAAAATTTTAAGAGGAATTTATTAGGAGTTGAATTCATAAATTACTATTTTATTTATGAAATAAAAAGAGAAATTATCCTCAAGGGTGCATTGAAGGAAAGGTTTGACCAAAATAACTTGCGCAAGAAGGAAAACCGAAAACAATTAAAGAAAAGAAAGTTGAGAAAAGAAGGAAGAAAATAGTTAAGGAATAAAAAATGGGAAAGCAAGGTAGAGCAAAATGCTGGATAAAGAAGGAAAAGTAGGATAAGGCAGAAAAGAAAGAAAAAGAAAAATAAAGCCGAAAGTTGGATAAAGCTGGATAAAGCAGGAAAAATAGGATAAGAAAGAAAAGCGGGAAAAAAAAGGATAAAGAAGAAAAGAAGGAAAAAGCAATGAAAAGCAAAGCAAAATAAGGAAAAGAAAAAACAGTAAAGCATGAAAACAAGGAAAAAGTAAAGTAAGAAAGAAAATAAACCTTATCCATCCATGAGGGCACATTATCATATCTAGATTTCTCAACAAGTCATCTCCAATATATAAAATAAGGGGTGTGCACCACTAGTCCATCTTTCGACAGTTTGAGAATTGAATTGAGAGCATTGTGCTACTCTAGACTTGGGAGATGTGACCCTAGACCAAGTTGGGAGATGTGCCCCTTCTTCTATTATGAGGATGAGGGAATCTAGTATTCATCATGGGGATTATTGCAGGTCCTATTATTAGATCCATTGAATTTCGAACCAGTTGTAGTGATTGAAGAAGCCTTCTAGTTCGAATCTTCATATTTTTCTAGTTTCTTCTCATAGATAATTCTCTCTTCTTATCTACTATTATTCATATCACTTATTGATGTAATTCAAAATTTGAATGCTTCTATTGATGTCATATCAAACCTATTATATTTATTTTCCTGCTACAATAAATAACAGTTTGATTAATGTCCTATTGTGCGCACCTAGTCTAGATTGCTATGAAAATTGAGATAGTTTCAGTGTTAGAGTTAGTAATACATAACAAAAACACCATTTTTGTTTCTTCCACTTGTATTTTCTCATTAATAAGTTAATTAAAACATCCCAACATTGAGTCTGAGAATTCAAAACCTCCTTGCATTGTTTTGGTCATCCTTAAGACAAACTAGTTGAGAAGTCCTAGAAGTCATTTTCACTAGTTTTCCTCTTAAACCTTCTCAAAAATCTCTCAAACTTGTTGGAGAAAATACCAAGAATTCATTTACTGATATTTAATGTCTTTAATCCTATCCAAGTCCAAATCCACTTCCATTGGTTTCCAGGATGTATGAAGTAAAGGATTTAGTTTGCATATGTTGGGGTGCCCAGGAGCCTTAGGAGAAAAATTCATCCTCTCTTATTTTGAAACCATAAAAGGTCCTAATACATTGTGCATAGTATCCTAATCTGGATATAATCCCTCATATTGTTTTAGACTCACAATAACCCCAAGCCTTGGTCAAGATCCTTGTTGTCCGAGTTAGTGTTCCAAGTCTCCAAGTTGGTACATTAGACAATGACATTAAAACATTGACACATATAATCAAACATGGATAACCATGATAAACAAAGTTAGTCAACTATGGTCAACCATGATTCACTAACCTCAATCATGGCCAACTAATAGTCACCCATGGTTAATGACATTCAAACATAGTTGCACACAATCCAACATGGAAAACAATGGTCAACCAAGTAATCAATAATTAACTAATGTCAACCATGTTTAACTGTATTCCAACCATAGTCAAACATGGTCATTGCTTATAAAGTATATTATACGATAGTAAACATTGTTTACTGCACTTTATCATAGTCAACCATTATCAGACATTGTAAACCATGGTCTAACACAATTGACAATGGTAAACCTTAGTAAACTATGCCTAAACTAGGGTCAACCATACCCTAAAATAATTAACCATTTTCAAACATGACCAATGATGATAGAACATGGTCAACCATAATTGTTTACCAATTGTCAACCATGGTTCACTAAAATCAACCATATTAATTCTTGTTTTAACCATGGTCAATAATTAGTTGCAACCACACATTATCAACCACAACCACAGTTAACCTATGTCAACCATAGTCAACCATAGTTCACTAAGGTCAACCATGTTCATTAAAGTCTACCATGGTCAAACAATAATTAACCATGGTAAACTATGATCAAACTTATTCAATAAGTATTTGTTAGTCATGACTAACTATGGTCAATAATGGTAAAATAAATTCAATGTTATTTAACTAAAGCCAATCATACACAACCAAGATTCATGAAAATCAAATATAGCTAACCAAAGTCAACCATGATGCATTAAATTCAATCATGGTTACTAAAGTCAACCATGCACAAACAATAGTGAACTATGGTTTATTATGGTTAAACTTAATCAAGCATCATCTAACACCCTTCATTAACCATATTCAGCAATGGTCAAATCTGATCAATCTTAACTAACCAAAGGAAACCATAGTTAAGCATAGTTTACTAATGTCAACCATGGTTGTATAAATTCAACCATGGTTGTGTAAATTCAACCATGGTTATATAATAGTCACCCATGGTTAACCATGGTCAAACTTAGTCGATTGTGTTCAAGCATTGTCGACCATTGTTAACTAAAGTCCACTATGAAAACCATAGTCTATGACTCTCAATCATAGTTAAAACCATAATCAACCATTCTCATTGACATTAAAACATGGTCACACATAATCAAACATGGTGAACCATGCTGAACTAAGTAGTCCATCATCAACCAAAGTTAACCATATCTAATCATGATTAACCATGGTCAACCATATTTAACTATAATCCAACTATAGTCAAATGTGGTCATCATTGATAAAGCATAGTGAATCATAGCAAACATTCTCCACCATACTTTATCATAGTCAAACATTGTCCACCATGGTTAACCATCCTCAAACATGGTCAACAATGATTGACCATGGTCAACCATACTTTGTCATGAAGAACTTAATTAATCTTAATGTAAATGGATCTTCTTATACTTTAAAATAACATTAACCAATAAATTCTATTACCATCATATCATTATCATTATTCTATTAAGTAACTAAGATTTGAACTAGTGAACTTCCATTTACAACTTCTCATATCATTACTCATTAGCAATTGCTCTAAACTATATAGATTATTATTATCTTATTTTATTTTAAACATAAATAATTTAAAAACGTTTTCTCTATAATATATATATATATTATTTTTTCCT
>LPNX011191469.1:186533-205826 GCA_001517045.1 Pseudotsuga menziesii | reverse complement strand
ATGTTATTTTGGTTTTGGAATTTGAACAAATGTACATAGAATTTTTAAAGGTTGGTAAATTAACTTACAAAATTTGGTTTTTCTGCAGTCTCCACTGATGTGACCCATCCCTCTTGTTTAGCGATGGGGATCACTAGTGAGTAGTCGGAAAATAAAGCTACACTTCTCTGAAGACTCTGGCAGTGGCAGCAAAAGGGGGGATAACTAGAATAAATGTATAGGGGGCATACATAGATGTAACTTTTTGTTCATATGTACACATAGATGTACTTTTTGATCCACTATTTTGTATTATGGCCATGTGGCATAGAAATTTTTGTAACATTATTGCTATACATATATAATATAAAGCAAGGTTCAAATTTATACATATATGGTTGACTTGATCTTGGGACATGATATGGTTGACTTGATCTTAGAACATGATATGTGTGGTTCACCTATGTGATATAATGATATGTGTGGTTCGTGCATGTGTGCTAACTTAAATGAATTTCCAATACTTAAAGGAAGAATTTATGACTCATCAACTTTTAACATTATGGATATCCTCAAATTTTTAACATCATAACCATACCATACACTAAGTAAATTACATACACTAACAATCATAAAACTATGCCATGCATGGATGTGTAATATATACCATATCATACCCTACAATACCCTATGATACTAACATCATACAATTCTAACATACAATAACATACCCTACAATACCCTATGACACTAACATCATACCATACTAACATACAATAACATACCATAACATAACATGTACTTTAACATATACCATACACTAACATCATAACACTAAGTCATGCATGCACATGTCTAATATACCATATCATACCCTACAATACCCTATGATACTAACATCATACCATACTAACACACAATAACATACTCTACATTACTGTTGTAATCTCATACGAAAACATACATACATAACAGAGACAAGAGATAAACACAAGTAGATGAATTAACAGATTATATTAAAATGAATGGGTCCATACAATATAGAGAACTGAACCGATTTCTCATCTGGCTCAAGAGCCTAATATATATGATTACAAAACAGTTACAAAATAACTACCTGTCGGTTTGGTGAACCGACATGACCTTAGGTGGCCGACCTAATCTCTAGTTTAGTCGGTCGACCGACTTAGTCGGCTGATCGACTAAGTTAGCTGTCATTCAAGTCGACATACCAACTTGCTCCTCCAACATCTCCCCCATGAACAAAACATTTCGTCGTCCTGAAGAAACGGGGAGGCACAAAAATCTTCCTGTCTGTCTTAGTGGTCATTATGATGTGCTTGGTCTTCATGGGCCATGAAGTCTGATGGTCGGTCTTTTCTATACACAGACTTTGAAAATTGATGGGGCTGTCACTGCTAGGTGATGTTGGAAATCCATCCAACTTTGCAATATTTTCTGGATGTCAATGGTGAGTGTAGTCAGACTTGATAAGATCGACATCTTCTCTGAAATGGAGATTTCAGCTATTCTCTCCATGTCGGGACCCATAAACTGGTCCTTCTCCTCTGCATTCTCTATAAGTTGTTTCATCTGCGGAAAGATGATGTCAACTTTTTCCAAGTTGGGGATAGCTTGGTGCACCCACTGATGAGCTTCTCGCTCGAGTTTCTACAGTTTAGTTGTCTCCAACACTATTTGATCTTCAATTGTGCTTCTAAGTGCTGTATCAGTGGGCTTCCTCTTCTCAAGTGCTTGGATATCCTATCGGGTCTGCTTGGTTTGTTGATAGACTCGCCTGTAGTAAGCAGGCTAGTCTTGTAGTATTTCTTCCGTGATAACAGACTCCTCCATGTGATATTGTAACACTTTGGAGGCTTCAGAGAAGGCGGTGTGTTGTGCCATCAGTAGTCGAACGGTTTCTTCTTTCTACTCCTCCTTTGTTTCCTAAAGCTGTATATGGAGTGCCAACACCATGCTTTCAAATAGCTGATAAGCTCTTTCGAGTGGTTTTTCGGTGTCAACCTTGACTGGTCCTGGCATTACTAATTGTGCAAGGTTTCTACATTTGTTGAGGAACTCGACCTGTTCTTCGTCCTTGTTGTCGAGTTCCTTACATCTCTACGGGCTCCTTGTCTTTGCTTTGACTGCTATGGTTTTTAGGAGTTGTCCTAGCTCTGCATTAGTCAGTGAGGTTGCATCTTTCAATTTGATATGGACCTTTGATGGCTGTCCATGATGCTCCTTCTTCTGTTTCTCCTTCTTCTTCTTATGCTTTTCCGTTTCTATTTGTGTCGGAACCTGTGTACCTGCAAAAGTCGAGTCGAGATTTTCAGTTTGTGGTATAGCACTGGTTGATGGTTTCTCTGTTTTGGGAGGTGGGATGACTGTTGCCTTTGGTTGGTTAGATGTAGGGGGTGCAGAAGTGGATGCAGTTGGTGCTGATGGTTATGGTGGGGTTTGTTCTGAGACGGGGGGTGGTGGTGATGGATTTGGTGAATGGTCGGGGTTGATTGGGTTGGTGGAAGTGAGGTTAAGAGGTGGATTGTTGATCTAAGGAGGTGAATCCAAATCAGAGAAGAGTTGGTTGATTTCTTGATTTATATCGTCGATATTCTCTTCTTCTTCTCCTTCGGTCAGATCAGTGGCTGGTAGGGGGGGTTCTGGTACAGTCGGAGTAATAGTCGAGGTCCGACGTCCGATAACTTCAGCTTCCTTGTCTGGATTTCTCTCAAAGTTCGAAGTGATAGTTGCAAAGGTATTTGGTTTGAGGGGTATTTGGCCAGTTTGGGGGACTGGTAGTGGGTACCCACCGACTTCAAAGAGAGGCGATTTTGTAGAGAGCTTCTTCACTTGGCTGAAGATCGCAAGCAATTTTTCTATGTAAGCCTGGAGGTCTCTATCCCTGTCGAACTTCTCTTTCACAGCTTTCGACATAACACTTTTGTACAATTCGAGTGGGCTTATCGACTGTTGTTCTAGTATTTTCTCCTCTATTACTTTTGTTGAGGATGGAGGTGGAGGTGTAGACACAAGATCTACGATGTTTTTAGGTGTCGACATGTGGGTGATCTTGGATTTCTTTGGTCGACCTGGTAGTGCTCCTACCTCGACAAATATTTGGAACTGGGTTTCCATAGGCACTTTATTTGCTACGGCATCTTCTATTATGTCGATGGTCGTAGCTCCCAGTTCCTCCTCGTCGTTTGATGATTCTGCAATGATAATATTGTGCTTACATTTTCCTTGTTGGCGTTGTTGTGTTCTTATCTTCTTTCTTACAGCTGCTATCTCTTTCGACAATTTTCTTATAATGTTTTTTGTGATAGCATTCTGGGTTTTCTGGTTCTGTCTCCCCCCTTGGCTCCTGGGTCAGGATGAGACTTTCTGCAGCCAGATTGATTGCCTGCTGCTTTGCCTGTGTTTCTTCTATCTGTGGTTCTACCTTCTGTGCTATCGAAGGTTTGATGATTATTTGAAGTTGTCCAGTGTGTTCGATAGGTGTCTCCTCTGACACAAAGGTACTGATGTAGAGGTTCAGCTCATAATTCTCTTCTTTCTTCTAGTCTATTAACGGCTCCTCGATTGAGAAGTTGATTTCCTTGGCCTTCGCTGGAATTTGTATTTTCTCCCAGCTTATTGAGACAATTCTTGAAAGATCTATTATACCGATGGATAATAATCAAGGGATTTTGCATTTGATTTTTTGCCCTGCATGTACCACACCGAAGTATGGTCGAGCTCTAGCTGGATGTGGGAATTTTTCGGTAGACTTCGTCGGATGTTTTGAGGCACCCTCCATCTAGTCGTGGGACTTTTAGCTGTTGGAGCCAGTTCTCCAACAACACTTTTATGTCTTCAAGTTCCTTCAAGGTTCCTTTCTAGGAGAATGGTTTGAATCTCCACATGTGGAACCTTGTCGGTTCTTGAAGAATTTTGTTTCCTTCAGGGAAAATATGGTACATGACTATCCATAGTATGAGGGATGGGAACCTGATGATTCCTCCCGTCTCTTGGCATCTTTCACAGATGGTCTTGACCATGTCGATGACATATTCAACCCATCTATATATCTTTCCATTTGTCGCAATGGTGTCGACAACCTCTAACATGTCTAATTTGAGGTCTCTTCCTCAACCTGCCAGGGTGATTGTGATGGCTATTATTTTGGCCACAATCTGTGGCGTTCGGGCTGTGATTTGACTAAGCATCAACTCCTTTGAGTTTTTTCCTGAAGCTGACCCGGTTAGTTCTTCGACCAGTCCCTCTTTAATACCGACTGGTACTGGGTCTCCTTTGTTTGAAAGTCCTATTAGCTTAGAGATGAATTCCCTAGAGATGTCGACTGGTTGGTCGAAGTAAAATCGGTTGTTGTGGTACTGGCTTATTATAAACTTGACGACTATTTCTTTTGTGCCACCGAAACTAGCCATGAGCGGTGCATTGACATAGTTAAAGATGGTACTGTATTTTATTTTCTCTGCAGCTTGAGTAGGCTTCTTGTCGACATAAGCCCATTCTTGCATCTCGGTCCATAGTTTTTGCCATGAGCCTTCCTGCACCTTAGCATTCTTAATATTCTTTAACCTTCGGACTAAAGGTGTTTCAGCAGTCTATGATTCCTTGGATTTGGTTGAGGCTCTAGTCTATTTTGGTTCCATCTTGTCGATTTGGTGGTCGATTTCACTAAGGTATTCTCGGCTTCCAGTCGTCTGGGTGCTCTGATGCTCTCTTTGTATGAATTGCGGTGAATGATCCTTCGGCGGTCCAGTATTTATAGGGGATGCTTTGGATGTTTTCGTTGATGAGTGTATTAATGGTGGACGTGATGTTCCAGCTGAAACACTTGAGTGTGCGTTAATGGTGAATTGCTTTCGGCACTCGAGGTCATGAATGTGGGATGGGACTATCGAGGTCGTCAGTCGATGTCGGTTATGAAAATGGTTGATGGCATTATGTTGATGGGCATGATGTCGGTTGTCGAAGTGGTAATTTTATATCATGGTTTTCTATATGTACGGTATTATTTTTCTTTTTGAATTTTTATTTTTTATAGCTTTTGTTTTAACCGTTATGGTCGTTATATGATTGTTTTTTTGCTTGTTTGTTTTAGTTTCTACAGCGTTTTAGTCAGGCTCCATTAACGAGTTTCCAAGATACTATGCCTTGTAACGTTCTTAGTCGGACTGATCCGTTGGTATGTATCTCTTCGACAACATAGGGTCCCATCCATTATGTATGTAACTTTTTAGTTTTACCTTTTACCAGACTATTGTATAGTAAAGCAAGATCTCCCACTGACAAGTTTCTATTTTTGATGTTTCTGTCGTGCCATTCTTTTTGTTGTTGTTTCTAAATTTCTTGACGTTGTATCGTGAGTAGTCGGTGTTCTTCTAGTTTACTCAATTGTAGTAGCCGGTCCTTTCTTCCTTGTTCGAAATTGACATGTAGGATCTCTGCAATAATAGGTGTCTGTTGTCGGAAGTGTAATCGAACTACTGCTTCTTGTCCATAGGCTAGTCGAAAGGGAGTTTGGTCAGTAGAGCATTTATATTCTATTCTGTATGCCCATAATACTACATGTATTTTCTCATCCCATTCGTCTTTATCAGCATTACATATTTTTGTTAATCATTTTGTTAATGTTTTATTAAATGCTTCAATTGCTCCATTCGACTGAGGATGGTATGCTGTACTCCGACGGTGGTCGATTTGGAACTGGTTGGTTAGGGATTTGATAGTTCTATTGATAAAGTGTGTTCCCTGGTCACTAATTAGGGTTAGTGGACATCCAAATCTGGTGATGATATTCTCATAGATAAACTTAGCAGCTGTCTCACTAGGACATGTGTCAACTAGTTTTGCCTCTTCCCATTTTATTACACATTCAACTGCAGTTATGATATACCTCGTGCCTGTCCTTTTTGTTGGTATAGGAAATGGTCCTATGAAGTCTATGGCCCAAATTTCAAATGTCAAACTTGGGTTTACTGATATCAAAGGCATTTCTATGCTAGGCAGGGGTCGACCTAGTCGTTGACATCTGTCACATTGACTTACAAAATTTTCGCAATCTCTATGAAGTGTCGGCCACCATAACCCTGACTGTTGGATTTTATTTGCAGTTGTGTCTACTTGAAAATGTCATCCTGCAGGTCCATAATGTGCTTCATGCATAATTTTGTCTCTTTCATGTTCCAGTACACACCTTCTGAGGATGTCATCTAATCCCATTTGTAAAGAAATCCATTTATAAGACTGTATGGTGCAGCTTTCATAGCTAGGATTTGTTTCTTATTTGTACTCATTCCTTCTAGTGCTTGTCCATCTTCTAAGAACTGGGCTATTTCCTCTAAATCTACTGGGACTGCTTCTATTCAAAATATATGTGCATCTGGTAAGTCATCTTCGACTCATGTCGGCTCCTCTCCTGTGTCGATTCGAGATAAATGGTCAGGACCGAGATTTAACTTACCTAGTCTGACAACAACTTCGAATTCGAATTCTTGGAATAGTAGTATCCATCGACAAATCCTTCCATGATGTAGTGGTTTATTGATGATATATTTAAGT
This sequence comes from Pseudotsuga menziesii, assembly GCA_001517045.1. Classification (NCBI taxonomy): domain Eukaryota; kingdom Viridiplantae; phylum Streptophyta; class Pinopsida; order Pinales; family Pinaceae; genus Pseudotsuga; species Pseudotsuga menziesii. Next base: position 199,274 of record LPNX011191469.1, on the reverse strand, counting down.
TCCTGATGGTCTGTATAGAATATAAATGGGTTAGCTAGAAGATAATTTCAATATTTTTGTAAGGCAAAGGCCATTCCTAGTGCTTCTCTTTCTCTTGTTGAATAATTTCTTTCAACTTTATTTAATTTTTTTGTACTGTAAACTATAGGATAATCCATTCCATCATCTCCTGGTTGAGTTAAGATTTCTCCTATTGCTAGGCCTGATGCATCAATATGAAAATGGAATTTGATCGACCAGTATGGAAACCTTAGGATTGGTGCTTTGACTAGTTTTCTTTTTAATTTTTCGAATGATATATGGCACTCCTCTGTCCAATTGAACTATTTATCTTCCCTTAATAGTTCTTCAAGTGGATAGGTCATATCTGAATAATATGTTATGAATTTTTTGTAATAGCCTGTGTGGCCAAGTAACACCCTGACTTGTTTTGGGTTTACTGGTGGTTTTAGGTCGAGGATAATTTTGATTTTTGCAAATTCGACCTTAATACCTTCTTTACAGACAATGTGCTCTAGAAATATCCCTATAGGGGTGACAAATATACACTTCTTGATATTTAAGGCTAATTGGATTTGTTGACATATTTCCAACATAAGTCTTAGCCACTTGCAATGAGCCTTTAACATGGAGTATATTTTCCAATCATCAAAGTATATGGCCATGGTATTGTAAATATATTCTTGAAATGTTTTGACAACAATTCTAGAAAATATTGCAGGTGCATTTTCTAATCCGAAAGGAATAACCTTATAAGCAAATGAGCCAAATTCACATATAAATGTTGTTTTTTTTAATCCTCTTTAGCTATTGGCACTTGGTTATAACCTGAGAATCCATCTATAAATGAGTAGCATTCATGTCCTGCAACCTCATTTAAGATTTCATCTGCATAAGGAGTTGGAAATGGGTCTGTTAGTGTCACTTTATTTAGTTCTCTGAAGTCAATACAAATTCTTAGTTTGGTCGGGTCATGTTTCTTAGGTTGTACAACCATTGGAATTGCCTATTCTGATTCGTCAATAAGATAGATGATGCCTACTGCAAGCATGTTATCAATTTCCTTTTTGACTATCTCTTTGTATTTGTGAGCTAGCTTATATGGCCTTTTCTTCACAAGTCGAACATCAGGTTTAGTGTCAATCTTCATTTCTCCCATTTCATGGACTAAGCCTTTGAGGTCTTTATAATCTCTAGAAAACACATCTTGGAACTCTTTTAATAAGTTCACTATCTCTGTGGTCTACTCTTCACTCCAGTAGTCACCAATCTTTGCCATTTTTGGTCGGTCATCATTTGAGATGTCGAATTCTCTATTTTTGACTTTAGCATCTAGCCATTCTGGTGCTTTGGCTTCATTGATTGGTTGAATTCCTTCTTTAAAATTGGAGAATGTGGTAGGGAAGTTGGCTACAGACATTCAGTCGGTCTCCTCCTTGTCAGTTGTTTCAACTTTAAGGACTGTACGAATAGGTTTGGTCGTTTCGACATGGTTGGATTTCCATCTAAAGCTTGTCACTTCTGTATTTTCATTTTCTAACTGTAGTCTTGTTGACTGTGGTATTGTCCCAGTTTGTATATTGTTACAGTTCCTTGTTTGTCGGTTATCTTTTAAGGGTTTATTTTCTGTCGGTTGTATAAATTCTTTAATTTGTTTTGCTGTTTCGACCAACTTTTCATTTTGTGGGATAAAGTTGAAATCTTTAATGAATTTTTTTTTGAGTTCATACCATAAGAATGTTTCACTTCTAGCTTCTTCCATTTTATACCATTTGTTTGGTAAGTCTACGAGGGTTGATGGAAACATGTGTGGCCATGTTCGTTCATCCTTGTATCCAAGTTTTCTCCATTCTTTTTCAGATGTCTTAATATGATCTTCTGGTTTCTGTCCTTGGATGAATATAGGTATCTTATCCTGTTTGGTTAAATTATTTCCTCCAAATATTTCTACAAAGAAAGTTGAAACTGCTGTCCAGGTCTGCAGTCTTGTATGGTGGGTATCCCTCCATCTAGCAGCTTATCCTTTAAAAGTTTCTACTAGGATTTGAAGTTGGCCATGTTCAACAATATTTTTGGAAACTTGTTCTACATGCATGACTGGTGATTCTCTTTTCTTGTATCTTGGTATTTGTGTAGTATTTACATTGGTAGGTTTTAAAGTAGGGTATTCCCTAATTTTATTCTCAAATATTTTTGGGACAACGGACACTATGAAGCACTGTTGGCTGGGGTTTTTCTATATTTTTTGGATAGTCTAGGACCCTCTTTCTTGTGTTTCATAGTTCTCAACTTCCCAATCATATAATTATGGATTTGAATAATAACCGACTGAGTTTTGGTTTCCTAAATGAAGTTCTCTATAGACATTAGGTTCTATATAATCTGCATTGTTTTGTATCTGATAAAGTTATCAGATGTTGACTTCTTCATCGATAGGTTCAGTCCAAGGTTTTCCTTAAGATGGATGAATAGGTACAATGACCTTTTGTCCATTTCCTTTTAATTTGATTCTCTCTTTGTCTAGGGATATCGATGCTTTCATCTTTCGACCCCAAGGTCGACTGACTAATGCTGGAAGGAACTGGATCCTTCCTTAGGGTCAATGATTTCGAAGTCGACTTTGGTCGAGATTCCTTTTATAGTTGTGTCAACGTTTTTCCAGACTCCAATAGGTTCAATTAGGCCCTGGTCAACTAGTTTCAGGTATATACCTGACTCATATAGTCGAGGTCTGCCCATTTGTTCCCAAGTGTCATGAGTCATGATGTTTACTTGTGATCCAAAGTCAAGCACTACTTGTCGAACATGGTATCCTTCAATTTCCAGGTCAACAAGTGGGTCGGCATCACTTTTATCTTTTTGATTTAAACTGCAGATATTCTTTATTTGTTTTTTGATGTTGTTGTGTTTTATTTCATATAGCAAATCGATGAACTGGGATACTGAGTTGTCTTTTTGTAAAAGTTGTATTAATTCTTTTATTGTGTTATGTCGATTGTTATTAGCCTCTTCTTGTCGTGCAAATTCTTTGAATACATTTGTTGCCTCTTTATATGTTTGTTTTTCTTTAAGTGGATCGGGGTAGACATTCTTTTCTTTTATTTTGATGATTTTTGGGTTATCACTTTCTATTTTTGTCCCTTTTCAAGTTACAATATGCAAATTATTTGTGTTTATTACATCTTTTTTTTTCACACACAACAAGACATTTTTTTTTTTTTAACAGAAACTGAAAAATTTTATAAATTTTAAAAAAGGTTGTAGCCCAGCCAGGCGTACAAGAGGAATTTCTGAGAAAGAATGCTAATGTCCTCAACTAGAACAAATAGCCTTCTTAAAAGTGCTATGATAAATGATTCCCAAATGTTCCTGAAGCTATTTCGAGAAAAAAACTGTTTACAAGAGTAGACTCTCACAAATTGTGAGCAGAGAAAAATACAGAAGCAAAGCATTAAACAGGCAATGAGGAGGGTCCCTTAATGAAAGGATCCAGTTTCTTCTGAGAGCCCGCGCTAATGTTTGAGGCTACTTCCTTTTCCCTACGTTCTTTATTTGTCTTGCGTCCTCTGGTGAGGGGAGGAGAAGGAGCTGAAAAACCTTCTGAGTCGGAGGTTTCCTCTGATGAAGGTACCAGGGATGCCAGTCCTACCTGTGCTAAGGTCTCGCCACCCAAATCTATGGGATCTTTCTTCGAGCTAGGGGAAGCAGGTTTTGAAGAAACTGCCTCCAAGGCGCTGGAGGGATCAAGGATGCCCTGCTTCTGTACAGCTGCTACTTCAGGTTCTTCATCTTCCTGGAGAACTGCAAAACTATTTTTGTTTTCTGGCCGTGGAGAAGCTGCACGAGGATCTTGGGAGGCCTTCTGCTGAGCCACTTGAGGCTCCTTTCGCTTTGGAGGAGATTCTTCTGTAGTGGGCACCTCTGAGTTGGAGTCCTTTCTCCGGGGAGCCCTTCGCCTGTTAGCAACTGGCTGGAAGTCTGTCCCAATGGTCGGGGGAGGAGCCACCGTCACCGGGGTTTTGGGGCAGCTTTTCGCAAAATGACCATAAACATGGCATCGGAGGCATTTGAATGGAATGTGCTCATATTCCAGCTCTTGAATGTGACTCCAATCGCCTAACATGAGATGAAGGGCTTCCGGGAGCCCTTTCTCGAGATTGACCTCTACACAGATGCGTGCACAGGTGTACTGATCCCCTTTAGGCTCCGCGCTATCCAGGAAACGGCCGAGCTTGTTTCCTATATCAGAAAGGGAGCTTTTCCCCCAGAGATAAGATGGGGGAGCCGGACCCAAACTGGGGCAGCAGAGATCTCTGCTTCAGGATTGAAGTCCAGAGACCAAGGAGCTAAGAACAACCCCCTCGATCCCATGAAGTATGGCCCAGATCTGAAGATTAGATCCCGCTCTTCTTTGCTCGCAAAGATAAACACAAAATATCCTCTTCCTGCAGCACATAAAGAGATATGGGAGGGCGCCAAGGAGCTCCAACGTTCTGCTATCCATTGATCCACTGCTTTGGGGCTGGGCCATAGCCCAGTGAACTTGCCTATGAGGGATTTTTTTGATAGCGTAAGGGCCATGCGGCATGGATCAGATGGGGAGAGCTCCAATGAAGGGATCTCATCCATCTTTTTAACAAACTTGGCAGGAGGGGCGGCCTTTTCCCTAGGGCCTGCAGATTTAACTAGCTCTTTGAAAGCCTCCAACGAATCCATGACCCGTCCACTGGAGAAGAGGAGCGGCCACGGCGGAGGAGGAAAATAGAAAACGCAGCTTCAACGCTGCTCCAAAACGAACCCCCAAAACACTGCTTAATGCGAACCAGGGGAGACTGCATCAGATGGATGGGCCTGGACGCGGCCTGGAGGAGACGCAGGGGCGAATGCAGCTTGGAAATCTCCGACGGCTAGGGTTTGGCCCTAGCCATGAGAGAGCCTACCGTCATTGCTGAAATTTTACTCACTCATTGATTGTACACAACAAGACATTAACATTTTTCTTTGTATTTATTTTATCTAGCATGGTAGGGCAATCCTCTAGTGAGTGATCCCCTACTCCAAAATGAGTAGAAAATTTGAGGTCAGTTCTATCTTTATATGGACAGTCTACATACCAATGTCCCTCCTTATAACATGTAAAGCATTGGATGGGTCGATGTGGTTGGTTGTCTCGATTTCCAAAGAATTGACCTCGACCTCCGTAGCCTCCACGTCGATTGTCATACCGGTGCTTGTATCTTTGACCTTCATATCTATAATTGTTCTGATCATTTGGTAAGTTGTTTTGATCATTATTTTGTGCAGCTACAATGGTCTGGTAGACTGCATGATAATTCTATTGGTTCTTCAGGTTCAAATGGCAGTCAGCTATGTTATGATTTTTAGTTTTGCAGATTGCACACCAAGATGCCTTTCCATTCTTAATGTTGAACGGGAAATATTTTGTCAAGTGGTCCCCATGCTCTTGGAATATGTCGCAAAAACATTTCGTTTGCATGAACCGAATGTCCTGTTGGCTGATTTCCTGTTGACAGTTGTCTTTTGAATGTCCGGCCGTCGAGCACTTCGTGCACCAGATATCCTGAATTTTGAGGTTTAATTCTTTTAATGACTCAAGCTATTCTTCTAGTCTGTGATGAGTGGAGTATGCTGGTATGTCCTCATCCATTTCCACTTGGAGAGATTTTGTAAGCACATCTTCGTAAGACTTGAATATTTCCAGACTTATGTGTCGGTGGATTTTCTGAGATAAAACTGCAAGAAACCATTGGATTAATATTTGTTCATCTATAGCATAGTCCAATTGGCTAAGAAGGTATTTCCATCACTTATCATAGTCGCAGACAGTTTCTCCTGGCTTCTGTGATGTTGTTTTCAATTTCTTTGCTGGCAGATGTTTTGCATCTGGAGTTTTGAAAAATGATAGAAATTGTGCTTTGATATTGGCTTTGGTTGCTTGAGGTTGTCTTTCAGAAAAGGTCATATACCAAGTTAATTCCCTTTTCCTCATGGCAGCGACGAAATGTGCCATCTTCCTATCTTCGTCTGTAACTTGGTTAGCCTCCCAAGTCGATTCACAGACGAACTGGTGTCGTCTGGGGTCCTCATCCCCCTCATATAGAGGAATGTGTGCTGACCCATGGCCCATGTCAGAATCACTGTCGCTACTTTCAGGAGGTGGCGGTGGTGGGGTTATTTGCTTATTCCTCTCTGCAGAACTATTGTCGATGGAACTTTCATCTCTGTTGGTTGTTTTTGTCGTTTCATCTTCAACCAGCAGTCAATTAATTTTGAATTCTTCTATTGATGCCCAACTGTAATTACCTGTCCACAGTTCTGAATGTTCTGTGTCCTCCAAAGCTGTATTTGGCAGGGGGGGTTCTCCTTCATGTGTCAGTAAAAGTAAATGGATACTTCGGCTGGAGGGTACCGCTTGAAAGGTAACCCAATTTCCTTCTTCTAGTCAACAGATAATGAGGTGTCTTCCAGTGTATGTCTCATCATCTAGTCAACTCCATATACCAAAGTCTCTTTGATAATAGTTTGTATCTGGGTACAAAGATTCAATGGAGATAGAGTTGTTCCTTCTTGGGGAGATCTTAATTGGAGAGCTTCTGGCTGCTCTATCCACAATTCTTCTTTCATAGGGGACACCTCTTCTTCCACGCCTTCTTATTGTCGGTCATGACCCAACTTTGGTGGATTTCTTTCCTAGTTAGTTGCCCTCGTACTCATTCCTCTGTGTAGTTCTAATGTTCTTTCTCTTCTTTCTTCCCTCCTTTGTTGTCTCTCTTCCCTCTCGATTTTCTAAACGTCGGACATACCTTTTTGTGATACTATCCTCTTGATTTCCATCTTGGTTGACTTCTCATTATTGGTGATTGGAATCTGCTTCTAGTCAACTAGAATCCACTCCACTTTATCCTGACATATGACCATCTACCCCCCCATAGCCTACCCGACGCTTTAGAAAGCCCGGATAGTTTGGTCTACTTGCTTAGGAAGTATTCCCACTCCCTTTCTGCAATGAATTTTTCCCACCTCTTTTGTTTTTCCACCCAGTTAGGTTTTAATGGCGGTCCATGAAGTGATGGATGAGGTTCGATAATATGACCCACTCCCTTCTCGATCAGGGACTTAAACAGCGAGGTCGGTAAGGAGCACAGAAATTGCTCGGTGAGGTCTGTGTAAAATGTCTCCTTGACGGTTTCCACCGAAGTTCTGTCTTCTACTGCTTGCTCCTCGCAGAATTCGTCGACGATTTTTTCGAACCACTTCAACAAGTTTGTTCTTCCTCCTTGGATCAATTTTTCTAGAAACTATTGATCTTTAGTCCCTTCTGAATTTTTCATCGAGGAGTTTCTTCAATAGTTGGGGCACTGATTCTACAAACATATCATGTGTTTCTGTAAAGAACCTTTCTTTTGCTTGTGCGATCATCAATCTGTTTCTTCGTGCGTAATTCTGTAAATAATTTGCAACTTTACGTTCCCACTAGTCCTTAATCTCCTATTCTGATATCATCTGTTTGTATACATTTCAGACATGTACTACTGACAATGGAACCAATGTTGTAATCTCACAGATCACCTAAGGTTACCAATAATACATACTAAAACATACATACATAACAGAGACAAGAGATAAACACAAGTAGATGAATTAACAAATTATATTAACATAAATGGGTCCATATAATACAAAGAACTGAACCGAGTTCTCATCTGGCTCAACAGGATAATATATATGTTTACAAACCGTTACAAAATAACTACTTGTCAGTTCGGTGAATCGACACGACCTTAGGTGGCCAACCTAATCTCTAGTTTAGTCGGCCAACCAACTTATTCAGATGATCGACTAAGTCGACTGTCGTTCAAGTCGACATACCGACTTGCTCCTCCAACAATTACCCTACGACACTAACATCATACCATACTAACATACAATAACATGTACCATAACATTTACATACTAACAATATGTACCATTTAACACTAATTCATGCATGCATGTGTAATATATACAATATCATACCCTACAATACCCTATGATACTAGTTCATCATACCATACTAACATACATCATGTACCCTACAAACCCTAGATTGGTTGAAGTAAACCGTAGTTCCATCTCATTATTTGTCAACCCTAGTGATATCATGCAAAGTGGTGTTCATGAAAGCCTATTTAGTTTCCGATTTGTACATGGCCATGTGTTTCTAGTTCCCTCTCCTAACTTGCAAATTGCTCACAAAACGCTAGTTCCATCTCATACCTTCTCAACCCTAGTTGGTGCATGCAAATTGGTGTTCATGAAAGCCTAGTTGGTGCATGAAAGTATTGGTGATCATGTGTTTCTAGTTTCCTCTCCTAACTTGCATGATTGCTCACTAAACCCTAGTTCCATCTCATACCTTGGTAACCCTAGTTGGAGCATGCAAATTTTTGTTCGTGAAAGCCTAGTTGGTGCATGCAAGTATTTCTGATCATGTGTTTCTAGTTCCCTCTCTTAACTTGCAAATTGCTCACCAAACCCTAGTTGGAACATGTAAATTGGTGTTCATGAAATAAGGAAACTCCACAACAGGCCTAAATCCATCTCATCAAAATACCCCAATAGATAACAACAGACAAAATACTACATGATCTTTGCAAATTTTTTTAGTCCATCTAGAAAATTTGGTTAAAAAGATTAACATCCACGGAACTCTAAAATGTTAAGAGAATTACAGTGTCTTCAAAACAAGTTCTATAACTTAATAATTATAATTGAATATTTAAGTGACCATAACAATTATATTAAACAACTATTTACATATTGTTACCATGTTGGTCCTATATGGGAGAAAAATCCCAATTTCAAAAATTGTCCAAAAATAATAATAATATTATTATAGAAAATATCCAAAAACACACATAATCTTATACATCCAAAAAACTGTATGAACCAAAAGATTATCTAACTTAGCCAAAATAGTGAAATATACATCTATTACATGTCACCTTTATTTGAATCACAAGGAAGAAACCAAATAGGGCCCTTCAATTATCTCTTCTAACTCCATATCTTTCAGAATTTGACTTGCTTTAGGAAGAGAATCAACAATAATGTTTAGTTCCCAAAAACATGCTGAAAATAAATGTACTAAAGAGTAGCAGTATTTGACAATTAGGTCTTGTTTAACATCCAATTTATAGTGAGATCCTAGTCAACAAAAAACCTAGAGAGTTTTTACACTACCATTGAAAGCACATTTCATCAAGAGCATTGAGGCCATTAATTATGCAAAGTTGTTTGTTCCAATGCCAGTTCCAACTTTATACTTACTGACATGCATATCAAAGAAAAATAAGATGCCTTGTGATACTAAAATTTTAATCACTTTGATATGCACCATCAAGGAAACCCATGACTTCTACTTGTCAATAATGACAACTTTTGTCAGCTACCATGGGAAAAGAATTAGATACATGTTTAGTGTAGTTTTTGAGACAATGCTTGAATAAGAGATTAATTCTTGAACAAAATAATGATTTTTTCCTCAAATAGAATTAAGAACTAAGTTCATCCCTACCCAAATCCCCCATATGACCATATAAATAATTACTTTAAACATTTTGAGTTCTCTTTTTCCATACCAATGCCACTAACAATCATAATAAAAGTACCTTTCCACATCATGTAATTTCCTTTGTGTAGTAGACACAACCCTAAACATTTGGCGTTGATCTAGAACTTTACATTTAATTCATGTTAAGAAGGAAACATAATGTGGTCAGGCACACAAATGACAAAGTGGAGTAAATAGTGACTCAATTTCTCACCAAACCCTAGTTCCATCTCATACCTTGTCTTGACTCAAATGGGCGCATGCAACTTGGTGACTCATGAAAGCCTAGTTGGTGCATGCAAGTATTGGTGATCATGTGTTTCTAGTTCCCTCTCCTAACTTGTATGATTGCTCACCAAATCCTAGTTGGACATCTCAGACCTTGTCTTGACCCTAATTGGAGCATGAAACTTGGTGACTCATGAAAGCCTAGTTAGTGCTTGCAAGTATTGGTGATCATGTGTTTCTAGTTCCCTCTCCTAACTTGCATGATTGCTCACCAAACCCTAGTTGGACATCTCATTCCTTGTCTTGACCCTAATTGGAGCATGCAACTTGGTCACTCATGAAATCCTAGTTGGTGCATGCAAGTATTGGTGATCATATGTTTCTAGTTCCCTCTCCTAACTTGCATGATTGGTCACCAAACCCTAGTTGGAAATCTCATACCTTGTCTTGACCCTAATTGGAGCATGCAACTTGGTGACTCATGAAAGCCTAGTTGGTGCATGCAAGTATTGGTGATCATGTGTTTATAGTTCCATTTCCTAACTTGCATGATTGCTCACCAAAACCTAGTTCCATCTCATACCTTGTCTTGACTCTAATTGGAGCATGCAACTTGGTGACTCATGAAAGCCTAGTTGGTGCATGCAAGTATTGGTGATAATGTGTTTCTAGTTCCCTCTCCTAACTTGCATGATTTCTCACCAAACCCTAGTTGTACATCTCATACCTTGTCTTGACCCTAAATGGAGCATGCAACTTGGTGACTCATGAAAGCCTAGTTGGTGCTTGCAAGTATTGGTGATCATGTGTTTCTAGTTCCCTCTCCTAACTTGCATGATTTCTCACCAAACCCTAGTTGTACATCTCATACCTTGTCTTGACCCTAATTGGCACATGCAACTTGGTGACTCATGAAAGCCTAGTTGGTGCATGCAAGTATTGGTGATCATGTGTTTCTAGTTCCCTCTTCTAACTTGCATGATTGATCACCAAACCCTAGTTGCATCTCATACCTTATCTTGACTCTAGTTGGTGCATGCAAATTGGTGACTCATGAAAGCCTAGTTGGTGCATGCAAGTATTGGTGATCATGTGTTTCTAGTTCCCTCTCCTAACTTGCATGATTTCTCACCAAACCCTAGTTCCATCTCATACCTTGTCTTGACCCTAATTGGAGCATGCAACTTGGTGACTCATGAAAGCCTAGTTGGTGCATGCAAGTATTGGTGATCATGTGTTTCTAGTTCTGCAAGTGTCAAGTACTCCCATTTTGCTCACTAAACCCTAGTTCCTTCTCATACCTTGTCATCCCTAGTTGGTGCATGCAAATTGGTGTTCATGAAATCCTAGTTGGTGAATGCAAGTATGAAAGCCTAGTTGGATTCTGACTTGTACATGGCAATGTAATTAAATGTATATTAAACTTAAAACATCAAGAAATGTAAATTTCAACAACTCGAGATCTTGTTATTTTCCGAACTCTATTTGGTGGTGTCTAAAGACACCATTCTTAGCGCCTCCAATGTGTCGTAGATGGTGTTTGTATCCTAGGCACACGAAAGGCTAGACATTAGTAACATCATAAGAAGGAAAAGAGAATCCAATGAAAATGTGCAAACATGATTTATAGATAACTCACCCAAGGTTGTACGATCGTGTTTATAGTGTCCAGTATCCTCTGAATAATATTATGTATGTGAATGGTATCTGTCAATCACAGGTTTATTACATTGGGAATATAGTAAGGATAAATAATGGAAATTGTGCTATAGAATTCACTTTTAAAAAGGTTAATAACACACTTGACAATGCACTCATACAAGTAGGCCATCTGGATCATCTCTGGTGCCGATGGTGTCCATCAATCATTCATGCTCTATATGAGGTAGAAAGTATCGTACATGTGACCAATTTTTGTGAAAAAGTGTGTGCAACTTGATGTTTATACAAACTACTAGGTTGGTGAAGTGGTATACAATAGATCCTGGTCTATAATCCTGATATACATACCCACCCTTCCTTTTCTATTGTGCTGCAAGTGTCAAGTATTCCCATTTTATAACCATCGAGCCGGTTGGGAATTCAATATTTTCATCATCTGTAATAGGTTCTAGAAGGGTTTGTTTCCCCTCTAAGCAACGTGCCAACCAATAGTCAGAACCCCATTCATTATTTTTTGGGGCAACCACTGCATATATCTGGCTTGTGTAAGGAAATAGGTCAAGTTAACAATACATTTTGTAAATAAGGTCTTGCATTTCTAATTTCTACATAAATTAAATTCTACATAGGTCGAGTAAACAATACATAAATCCATTTTCTTATTTAGGTACTACTCATGTACCTGCTTGTATGAGATCCGATATGTGATCATAGTTTGTAGAAATATGTGTCTGATCATCTTCCAAATGGTCTATTTAATTAACCCCATTGAAATTGGTGCCAAGTGTCACTCGATCCCATGTATCAATGGTATCCGTATGCTCACAATCACCCCATTCACAAATGCTAGAGGAATTGCAAAAGCAAGCCTTCAATCTTGTCCAAATTTGTAGGGTCGAGTTGTCTGAGCTTCTAATTGAATGAAACTGTCGAGTTCCAAGCACTATGTTCATGTGAGGTGTTTGCGATCGGTCCACATTTTTCACCTCCCAGAATATTCTTCACACTAAGTGTTTCCTTGTTTCTTGTTCTCCCATGACAGATGCACACCATTGGACTATAGATGCAGCGTCTCGAAGGAGAGCACTTGTAAACTTCATCTCTTCACTTCGAAGGGTAGTTTTAATGCATGCACTGACACCATCGTGCTCTCCTTTTCCATGACCAATTTCAAAGTAGTTCCATACATGTGGCACCTTGTATTTTATGTGCAACAAACACAACCATTCAAATACACG